>JADLZK010011486.1:0-214632 GCA_015847255.1 Hyparrhenia diplandra
ATAAATAATAATGGATACTGAATGTTACTCCTCCTGTATTATTAAACGCGATCGAGAGTACGCGATACGTACCTTGCCAGCAGAATTGGCGAATTTGCTACGTATGCCCACTCACGTCGTCGTCGTTCCAGACGACGATGGATATACAGGAATACAGGGATAATTCAATAATAAATAATACTACGTACTAGTAGATGACTGGTACTAGACTGCGGCGGCGACGGTACTCTACCTCCGGGGCAATTAATAGGGGGAGTTAGTAGTCGCCATTGGTGCACAGCGGGCAGCGGGCAGGCAGGCAGGCATGCCGAGCGGCCGGCGGAGGCGAAGCTGGAACCTCTCGCTCGCTCGCTCGCCTGAGTTGGGTGTGGCCTTTAAGGCGGCGATTACTACACTCCCCGCCCGTACCCATCTGATCGACCCCGGTGAGCCTCATTACACACCTGCCGCCTGGCCTGCTGCTCCGCCTTCCGCGCTGCCACTTCGTGCACAGGGCGAGGCGCGCCTGTTCATACGGAACCGGATACGGCTCTGCTCCTGGCCTGGCCTGCTTCAGCTTGCTTGCTTGGCACTGTGAACTGCGTCACCACCCTCGGCGCGTGTGTTTACCACTTGCGTTCGGTAAACGAACGTGGTTGCCACTTTGGTGGTTTATAGCGTACAACGCACACTTTTTTTTCACTGTCATCAGGCTAAAACGGTCGTCATATATGCGTACATGACGTCGTCTGCTTTATAGCAGGCCAGGTGAACTGGTGAAGCCCTCCCTCATTCCTCTGCGTTCAGTTCGATTCGAGGTTGGAGCGTGTGAATAGGTGAATTTGTAAAGCTGTTACAGTACCGCACTGTTTATTTATTTAACTGTTCTGAACCTGGGGGCTCCCGTTGCACAGTGATAAGCTTAGGATTTTGGTGGTCCGTCTCAAAACAAAAAAGGATTTTGGTGGTCCAGGAAAACAAAGGCCGATTCTTCTGATGTTGCCCATATATTTGGACAGTGCACTCTGTTCCGCTACAACCTGGCCCAACGCACACTGAAAAGGAGTTGGACTAGCCCAATAACAAGAGCCTGTGCGGTCGAGGCCTGATTGCGCATTGCTAAGGCCCATCTGCTCGGCTTAAAAGTCAAAGAAAAGCCAGCGTGTACTGTATGGACTTTGAAGCTTGGACTCCCTCCCCCTCGCGTCACGTGATTGCTTCGCGTGCTTGTGCTCGTACTACCACCAGACCAGGTCACGCCCGTGGCACGAGCGCAACCGGACCAGGAACCGTTTCGCGGGTCTCGGGCTTCCGTTTTCTACTGGATTTCTGCTTCTGTACGGCGACCGTGTCCACGGCAGCACAAGGCGTGCGTTACTTATCCGCTGATCAGCGCTGACCAAACCCTACACCACGCAAGTTACGCTCTCTTACAATACAATTATTAGCTTTTTTAGAGTTCGAAAAAAAGGGCCACTTCAATACAATACAATTATTATTAGCTTATTATTGGCAGGTCGTCGTTTTCGAAAAAAAAATAAGCTTCCATTTTTTTTTCCTACGTTGTGTAAAAGGGAATGCAAATTTGGCAGGATTTCGTTGCATTACAGCTGGTGCAAAAAAACGCACTGGTTCTTCCTCGTCTCGGCCCACCCCACGACGGGGAAAAGGCAGCCTAATTTGAAACGCCGAAAGCGACCTCATCTTCCCCGTTCAAAGCAAATCGTCGTCCTCCCTTTTCCTCCCTGCCTTTCCTCCGTTGCAAGCGTCCAAACTCCACGATACACCAACTCCTCGCGGTGGTGCAGGCGCCTCGATCCGCGTTCGATCGCAGACGCCGCAGCCACAGCCCACAGCAAATTAAGCTCGGCTACCTCCGGGGCGGGGCCGTTTGCGGCGATGGCGGTGGTGTCGGCGCTGGCCAAGTACAAGCTCGTGTTCCTGGGCGACCAGGCGGTGGGCAAGACGGCCATCATCACCCGCTTCATGTACGACAAGTTCGACGACACCTACCAGGTCCGCCGATCTTCGGTTCTCGGCCCCCTTCTTTCTCCCTCGTCTCGTCGATCGTGTGTGTGTTTTCAGGCAGGATCATCGATCGTCGTTACTGAAACCTGTCGGCGAAATTAATCTGCTCTGCTCTGATCTGATATGATCCGTGCTCCTGCTATCTCTGCTCCCCCGTGCGTGTTGCAGGCGACGATCGGGATCGACTTCCTGTCCAAGACGATGTACCTCGAAGACCGCACCGTTCGCCTCCAGCTCTGGTATACATACGCCAACGCCCAACTTCTCTTCACACGCTCTGATGATGAATCTTGCTTAGCTCTGAACTGAACACGCAGATTTTTCAATCGATGCTTTGACTTTCCAATGGAGTTCCTTGTTAGTGCGTACTAGTAATGAATGAAGACGTCAGTTTTTCCTTGATAATAAAGCAGTTGCGCTAATCGATTGTTGGAACTTTGGGTTTTGACAGAGACAGTTCACAACACGTGAACCTCTATGAAACATTGCGACGCAAACCCTAAATTGTGCAGGGACACAGTCACCGGCCTCGCGTCGACGGGAACGGTTACCACAGCCGAAAAACCTGAAAAATCCCAAGAAAGCTACATCGGGATTTAAACCCTCCTCCGTGGCCGCCCTACCATCGTTTACGGAACTTGGGTTTTGACAGAGACAGTTAGTGAATTTGAATTGTTAAATTGTGCAGGGACACAGCCGGGCAGGAGAGGTTCCGCAGCCTGATCCCGAGCTACATCAGAACTCCTCCGTGGCCGTCATCGTTTACGATGTCACCGGTGAGTTGACGGTTTAAAAAAAAGACTTCCGGCTAGTGTATTGTACAGTATATACCTACCTACCTTTGCTTTCTACGCTGGACAGGATATGTATGTTTGAAGTTTTTGCCCTTGATACTCGTAGAGCTGTAACACGCCAATTCTGAAATTGTTTGAAGCGAAATTCTGAAGGTCTCTCATCCTTTTTTTTTTTGAAAAAAAAAATGACGCCCTTTTTGTTGATTAAATTTCCTAGCCATGCTTTTCTGTTTACAAAAATTCCTTGATTTGAATAATCTTCCCATACAGTGACGCATGGCTAGATTTCCAGCTTTTCTATTTTGAGAAGTCAATACGTCGAATTGTTTGTTTAAAATGAGGTTTATTTGGGGAAGCTTCACTACAAACATAATATTATCAATGTCCTTTGGTCTTTACATTTCGTTTCCAATATGTATATGCATTATCCTTGTCCAATGCATATGCTCCTGTCCCTTCTTTGCAGACAGCCAATCTTTCTTGAACACATCGAAGTGGATAGAGGAAGTAAACACGCAAAGAGGTGGAGATGTGCTCATCTTCCTCGTCGGAAATAAAACTGACCTTGTTGACAAGAGGTTTGTGTCTCTGAATTAGGACCTGTTTGGACCACTTGAACTGGTTGTTTAGATATATGGATTACTGAGAGGGGTTATAACAACTAGCTAGTTGAGCTGGCCAATCCCTTTATAAAACTATAACATCAGTACCCTGTTCCATCCCCGACGGCCCATCTTCTACTCAGTACAAAATCGAAAGAATTACTCTGTTGCGATAGCAGTTTTTCAATAAAGCAGCCAACTATCCTGATTTTTGTTCACTGGATGTCACCAGGAAAGTATCCACTGCCGAAGGAGAAGCCAAGGCACAGGAACATGGTGCCATGTTCATAGAGACGAGTGCAAAAGCTGGGTTCAACGTCAAGGTCCTGACTCTTTAATTCTTTATTTAACGTTTGCACCCTTCACTGTCACTGGCAAAAGCTCTCTCTTGAATCTTGATATCGATGGCTGCTCAAACATCTGAAAAGTGAAAACTTGAATCCTGCAGCCTCTATTCCGCAAGATCGCTGGATCCCTTCCAGGACTGGACGCGCTCTCGTCAGCAAAGCATGAAGACATGGTCGACATAAACCTCAGACCTGCCAGTGGGTCGTCGGCGTCAGGCGCAGCCAAGCAGCTGGAGCAGAATTCAGGTGGTTGCGCCTGTTGAGACTTCGACATTTTTTTTTTCCTGAGACTGCAACGTTGAGTTAGTACTTTCAGAGAGATGATGAAGAGTGGGTTTTCGTCCAGCCGTCCAGTAGTGATGTATTAGGGAGAGGCCAATTTCTGTACAGATATGTTTATCAAGTTATCATATACTACTAAGAAGAGCAGCTCACGTTTTCTGTTTCTTTTCCGAAACAATGGATGGAGCTCTGCCATACATATAAGAAGAGAAAGGCAGAGTATTACAAAATCTTATATATTGCATAAATGAACAATACACAAACACTGCGAAGGAAAGGTGGACACTCGAAACTTCAGGACGTTTATTACAAGCTGATGAACCACATACTCCCCCTTCAATATCTCTAGTGCTATTATCAAAGCATATACAAAATAATTACCATCTAAGACTCCGTGGCCCAATGGATAAGGCGCTGGTCTACGGAACCAGAGATTCTGGGTTCGATCCCCAGCGGAGTCGCATTTTTATCATATTTTTGGCAATCCCCGAAAAATCCTATTTACTTACTAATTTCATTTTATCAACTTTTTTTGCTCTGTTTTTTGACAATGCTTTGTTTTATTTTGTTTTTTACAATGCTCGAAAAATCATATTTTCTTATCCCCAGTGGAGTCCCATCAGCAATTTCGTTTTTGTCATTTTTTTTTTTTGGCAATGCTCGAGAAAACCTATTTTTTTTTTGTTTTGTTTTGTTTTGTTTGTTTCTGGGCCATGCTCTGTTCTAGTATCGTCATTCAAATTCACAGCAGAAATTTTTCTGTTCTGCTCCAACATCGGGAATCCATTTCCCATGGACATTAGCAATTTCGATTTATCCATTTTTCTTTTGTTTTAAAATCCTATTTTTTTGTTGTTTTGTTGTTGGCAATGCTCAATTCCATCCATTCAATATCACACACACAACATATATTTTTCTTGCGCTGGAATGGGTTAAGCGCATTTTGTAATGTCTGCTGAACCATCTTTAGGATACTTATGCATTTCCTGTTTATTGAATGGAAATGGGGAACCCCCAAGTTAAAAAAAAAAAAAAAAAGTAGAGCTAAGAGGCATGCCGTGCGGGGCACATTCGTGCTAAGGGCTATGTCATGCCTAGCATTTTACCACGCTCGACACGTCGTGGGTGAAGTGATCCATTTCCAGGTAGTGGTTGAGCTCTGTCTTTGGATTCCAAGATGATATTGCCTTCTGTGATGTGGAAGAAGAGTTCTTGCCCTTTAGCTTCTTCCACCTGTTACATACCAAAAACTTGAAATATTTCGGATTTAGCATGTGAGTAAGTAGCTGAGTAATCAAGATCAAGTGTGTAATCAATGAAACGAAAGGCAATATCTAAACCATCTAGCTTCTTGCGTGGATTAAATACAAGAGCAAAACAGTACAGATGTGGAACAACATCAAAATATTTAAGTATTTTTCTTTCATTGCAGCAACAATTGGATCTAGTATTTCATCTGTACTATTTTCTTCGAAAGTTTCAACAATTTTCATAAGTCCATTCAAGAAGTAGAGGGGAGGTGGGATAGTAAATACCAGACAATTGCATTGTGGCGTTGTAGAATGGTTCAAGGAAATCGCGAAATCTTGTGACTACTTTCCAATCTGTTGACACCCAAAAATGTCCAACCTAGACAAGTTCCTTGAAAGCAAGAACGGGCTTCACCATTGTGTTCCTCTCGTCGCATTGATTGAAAAACAAATATGGTTTGCCTCATTTGGAGTCCGAATGAAGGAGATATGCACTTGAGAAAATGCCCCAAACGCTAGAAATTTTGACGAGAGTTGGAGGTTCCGACCTCCGGGAGTCCCGGATTGTTGTTGGAAGTTTCACCACTCACGGGAGTTCCGACTTCTATTGGAAGTTCCGGCACCCTAGAGTTCCGACTCTGTTGGAAGTTCCAAGAGACTTAATGAAAAAATCTAGTTCGGATCTAGCCTTTTGGTTTCCGAACCAAACTATTCCAAACTCATGGGAAACTTAGAAAATAAGCCACGGGGAAGTTTCCTAAGGGATAAGTCCACCCCCCTTTATAAATATAGAGGTTCATGGCCGATTTGATCTCATCTACATCTAATTGATAAAAAACCCTAAAAACTCTCCTTTTACCCTAATTTCTCTTCTCCAACCCTCTACCTTGTTGTTCGGTCGACCTCCCAGCGAGATTACCAACGATCCTAGACGTCCTTGCTGGTCTTAGGAGATCCCTCACGCGCGTCCTCCCGACGGATCTTCCCGAGGGGCGTTCGAGGTCGTTTCAAAAAAAAACCGAGCTCCACATCGACCTTTTCGATCTCTAGATCGGTTTGGCGGTTCTACGCGGTTCTTTTTGTTGTGTGCGGGTTGTGTGCAACCTCTTTGAGGCGCCCAAGACCCACTTGTGTGTTGGAGCGATCATCAATTCACGTCAACACAATCTGTGTTAGTAAGCACAACACTATATCTTGACCATTATGAAAGTGGTAAAAATATTCTCATACCCTTTTACCTGCTTTAACATATGGTATGTGGAGTTCCACCTCACCTTCATGTCGAGGCCAAATTTTCTTGGTTTCTTACGTCTAACCTTGCAGTGGTCTTTGAATTTGCTGTAAGCAAGTGGTGAAGTCGAAAGATAGCGAATAGAAGTACGAATGTCGCTCAAACATTGACTTACCTGGGACATACCTGCTTGCACTATGAGTTTAATTATGTGGCACACATCTTTGATGGAGAACATATCCACCAATGTAGCTCTGTATATAGGTTTCCAGAGTTTTCATGGCTGATGTGTTGGCAATGCTCTGTTCCAGCCATTCAATTGAGCAGCACACATTTTTCGTCATCGATATTGTGTTTCACAGGAGCAAGCCAGCAAGGCTAATCGCTAAGGGAAAAGATATTCATCAAAGTGGATGTCACTAAATCACCAGTAAACCTGACAATTTCAGCACAAGATGTTTACAACTCTCAAAGAAAAAAAAACACAGTAATGAGTGACTTCCTCTGTTCCAAATTGTAGGTCGTTTTGGCTTTCTTCGTTGCATTTCTTTTACTATGCATCTAGACATAGTATATAACCAGATGCATAGAAAAATCAATGTATCTAGAAAAACCAATGTGAACTATAATTTGGAATGGAGGGAGTATGTACAAAAGGCTAAAAAGCAACAAGTATAACACTTGTCCAACGGTAAATTTTATGAATGACCCTTGTCCAACAATAAAGATCCATAGAATTCAAAGTGGAAAGCAATACAACAGATACAAAACAGAACCAAGGGGGAAAAGCACACTGGTTCCTTTTATACAACTCTATAATCTACACTACAGCACACCATCAGGACAGGCATGCGGCAAAAAAAATACATCACACGGGAAGACATGACGGGTGGTATCCTTTTTTACAACCCGAGTACCTGACGATAACTTAAACAAAAAACCAGCCTTTTTGAACCGGACGGGCCTCGTGTAGGGGGCGGTGTGGAGTACATTATGGTGACAAACTAGTGAACATAAATTGACAACAATAAAATACAAGGCCCGACCTTCCTCCCGGTACCAAAGGTATACAGATGTTACAACTTTCACCTCCGGACAGAGCCCTGGCAGATCCTCTTACAAGGGGGCTGGTCCGGATGGCATCCTCATGAGGGCGGATCGCTTCAACAAGAGCATTATGCAAATGGCCCCGCCATGGAGAGAAAAAACACCGAGATGACAAGTGCAATGTTGTGCATACCGAATGATGTACTAAGATGATATTGCATACTATGATACTAACCTTGGTGTGGAGAAGGGCAGTGTAAATGACATAGTTGGCATAAGGGTCTTGCAGCAGTTGCTCAAAGTGAGACCCGTTGAGCAAGAGCAATTCATGTACTATGACAGCTTTGGCTTCGTCCTGGAAAAATTTTAGGCATCTCTCCACCACATTGCTGCTCACCTTCTGCTTTGAGAGATAAATATACTTTCCTTCAAACTGAGATGCCAAGTGTTTATTTGCGGAAGGAATTTTCAGTTCCAAAACATATTGGACCACATAGTTCCTGGGACAAGGGGAAATGGGAGATCAATCTTAGTTTTGTGGGATGAGTTTATCTGATTTTGAGTTTTGCCATCTATTTGGTTCAAAATAAATTCCTAAATACCATAGATAAATGAAATCACTTAAAATTTGTTCCTAAAATACCCATTGGTGTTTTGTCGGTCAACTAGCCAAGTTCATTTCTCCTCCTAAATTACTTAGGAAGCATGACATTTTAGTTCATTTTTGCAAGTTTTGGGTTGATCCAATGAGTTAAAAAATAAAATAAAACGTAATTCCTTATCAATCCAATGTAATTGGGCCCCCGCCTATTGAAACAAGAATTATGGCCATGAGAAATATAGTTACTTTCAGCACAGTTTGGGCTCCAATTATTTCTGAAAAAAAATATAGGTAGAAATCACTTAGGCCACGTTTGGATCCTTAGAATTTAATTCATTGTGATACATTACAGTTTAGGCACGAGAGATAGGCTATATAATTTCTATAACTTTAATGAAGTTGGCGAAAGTACAAACATAGCATGGTGATCTATAGAATCCATTTCCATCTCCCATCCTATGAATTTGAGATAGACTTATATGTGAACTTTGGAAAGTTGTGGAATCTCAAATTCCAAGCCAAAAAGCCTAATCCAAAAGTAGATTCCAAGTCCTCCAAAATGAAGGGATCCAATCGGGCCCTTAGTTCACCTAATAAGAGGCTTGGCAATGATTTCATAACACTATCCACATATTTTTAAGTTTCATGGTCCCCTGTTATGATAATATGTTGTCTTTCGGTAATAAAAACTACACGGGATCTTTGGGAAAGCTCTTAAAACATACATAGATTTGAACTGAGATACATATATACAGGTTTATGTAAACCGGGGAGAACAAACATTTGCGAAGTCCTTTGGTGAAAAAAAAGTTATTTCCAACGAAGTTCAAACCTTATACACTAATAAGATGTATATAAGAGATGATCATCAGAATTGAAAACTACAAAATCAGTGCAATACGAAGGTAATTAAGAGACTTTGTCTACAATCTACGACAGATCACTAATATATTGGAAAAACAAGCACAAACCAATGGTGTTTTTTTCAATGAGTAATATAATATAAGCAACCAAGGGTTTACCCAAATGGATCTTGAGCAAGGTCAAAGCCACGAGCACATATTTCCACAATTAGTTTGGCCTGGTATACACCACGTGCATTAGATATGCAACGTTGTAGAACACAACATCCATGGCGATGTACCGCCATGTTAAAACAAATTATCGCGGCGCCCTCATATATGAACTGCTTAAAAAGAGTAATAAATATAAATATGTCCGCAGATAATCTAGTAAAGTAAGATCAATGCATATTTAGCATATGTTTGCTAGCAGAAAAATTTCATGACACCACATTGATCTCGAGCAAGATAACTATAATAATATGATAACTGAAAGTAATAATCGTGAACGAACTTGTAATTACTTATTTTCACTTGATAATCTGAAGTGGTGACAATTAGGAATGCAATCGTAGATCGCCCCAAACGAATTTGGCAATCATTAATGCATATAGAAAAACCATTTGTAGGCAGAAAATATATATTCCAATGCATAGGAAATATGCAAAAGGCAATATTGAGGGGGGAAAACACAAGATCACATAGTCAAATCCAAGTTCAAAGACAAGCGAGGAAAACCCTTAGGTTGATCATAACAAATCACCACCACCAAAACATGATATTCATAGGCCATAGTTTAGTTATTGGTTAATGAACTTAGTTGAATCTAGTACTTATGTCATTTCCAGTGTCCCAACACACTTGAAGAGTTATATATACCGTTTACAAATGCAAGCAAAGTCTCGTAGAGTATGTACCGGAGTAAACCAGATTAGTTCGCACACAAAGTCCTCGGATATTGTGCGTCTCTTAAAAAAACTTTATAAGGTTCAAGAATAGAAAATTTACGCACAGATGCATATGCTTAACGTTTGTTAGTTTGCAAGCATATATACTTTCAATGAAACTACTTCATGCAAGAAAAAAAATATGTCTAATTATGATTACGATGATGCATATGGACATAAGTTGCTAGCCGAAATTAGAAATGCTCAATTCTACTCCTACAACCAGTAAATTCCATGTGCTAGCATCAGTTCTCTAACTTATGAGTCGGTTATTCAAAGAATCAAAGTCAACAACATGATTAAAAAAATGCAAATGACCACTTGTTACTTGAAGACATAACTATTTACCTTGTTATCCTCGGCTCCAAAGTTTGGAGACATTTCTCAGATTACATGATTACCATTGGGGTCATTGACAAGCAAGCATGAAGCTTGGGCGTAGGGCTGAAATGATGTGCATAATCGCTCTCGCTCCTAACGGTTTCTATCAATCTACGTACTACCCTTGTCCGGAACAAATCAATACAATAGAATGCCCCTACTAAAAGGGATCACATTGCAATGTTAGCATCACGCCACACTTGTTCCGATTCGTCGATGTCGTGTACTATATTATATATTGACTCGAAGCACAACATTCTAAAATCAACAATTACCATAATTGGTTGCCAAGTGCAAATGATTGTAATGTCGGGGAAAGAATCATATTGCAATTTTTCTCGATTAATTTTCGTAAGAAAAGATAATTACCCATGTGTGTTTAGAGAGATGGCAACCTACCGCTTCACGTGGTCCTCTGCGTCAACACTAAGATGATCTTCGGGTCTTTGCCCTTCATCACACACTTCCAGCAGCCTTACGTACAAGATAGTTGCCAAAAACTGGCGATCATAAGTTACGCAATGTGGTTAATGATTTCTTCAAAGATTGCATCCACATGACGCTTCCCTTGCAAAAAACTTGTCCCGCAAAATACCGACACCCATTTTGGTCCTTGGCCATGTGGTAGATGGTTCCTTCCCCGACACGAACCACATTGTCAAACCTCAAAATCCTAGAACTCCCAAGCTCCAAAGGCCTCGTTATTGACATTTGGAATCTCCTCTCCCTCTCATGTTCAAGGAAGTTCATGCTCTTCCCATCAAACATCAGACTGCTGTCACAATGGAATGCCTCAAACTGATTTCTGCCTCTTGCAAACCCATTGTCTGCCACAGGAACACCGCCATATCCATAGTGTCGCTTTGGTCCACCACGGAAGTCAAGGGTACCGGACTCGACTTGTTGAAAAACTCGCACCAGCCTCACTTTGGACCTGTTGTCACAACGGAATGCATCAAACCGGTTCCTGCGCCTCGCAAAACCGTTTGCCCGCCACGGGGACACCACCATATGCATAGTGTCGCTTGAGGGCAACCGGACTCGAGCCGGAAAACTCGCACCCATCGACCGGAAGCGAGGGAAGGGCTCGCAAATCATCCGCACCAAACCTTTGGCCCCAACCAATGCCAGTGCCATGCCCTACACTATTGTACATGAAGCCACCAATCTCGGGTGTCCAAGGCTCGTGAAACCACCACAGCCATCCGGGCCAAAGCGATGCGGCCGTGCGCGCGACGCACCCGGCATGGTTTGGCTCCGATCAAGGAACACGTGTTCATGGCGGACGGAAGAACTCGACGCCGAAAGTTGTACCCATGGTACGCGCCGTGGCGCCGCGGGGACCTCGGTCGTGCCCGCGTTCATGATCGGGCGGCGGGGCCCGGCGCGCTGGTCCTCGTCGCGCGCCTTGAGCTGGTTCGCGACCATCTCGCTGCTCCAGTCGCCCACCCCCCGCGCCCGGCGGCGGCGGGCGGCAGCGGCGCGCTACGGACGAACGGTCCCGCGGACGGGCGGCGGCGCAGGGGGAAGCTAACGCCCTCAAAGACGCCGCCATGGAGTGGACCGCCATTGTCGCGGCGGTTCAAGACCATGTCGTAGTAGGCGTCCTTGCCGTGGCGCCGCTGCGATCGAGCCGTCGGCACCTGAGTGGCGATGTACCCGTCGGCACCGTCGCGCATTGGTGAAGTGTAGCCGCCGGAAGCCGGCGCCATGCACGGGCGCCGCTGCCGTTGCCGTCGCCGATGACGCCCACCCCGCGGCCGCGCGGACGCGGACGCTGGGGATCTCGCTGAGAAGCAAGTCTATCTCTTTGTCCTCCGTCCTCTCCGCCGCCGCCGCCTTCTTCGCGGCCCTCATCTCAACACCAATCAACAAACACACACCGCGCGCAACCCAGAGATGAGAAGGCTACGGAAATAAATCAAAACCCCCGATGAATTGAGGAAGATCGGGAGATCGGGCGGGAGTGGGGACGGAATCGGAGCGGGCGATGGGATGGCGAATCGGGGGATCGGGTGTGGGGGGCGGATCGGGATTGGGGGGGGGTTAGGGGGTGGAGGGGAGCCCGGGAGGCGGAAGGGGAGGAGGTGGAGAGGCCGGTGAGGCATGCAAAAGGGGAGAGCCGGAGCACGGCAGAGGGGATGCGGGGTTTTATAGCCATCCACTGGGCTTGCTTCAGGGCTCTGGGCTTGCATTGGCGGCTTGCCTCACCTCTTCCTTCCGTCCTCCTCCCTTCCTCCCGCACTCGCAGACGGTGGGAGGGCGGCATGCACCACAGCAGTCCTGGGAGAGACTCTTTTGGTTGGACTTTTCAGTGGAACGGGAGGGATAAATGAATAAGGGAGTTGCTATAAAATAACCAATATTTTTTATAACGTGGTAGAGCCTTAGATAGTTAGATCATCATCCAAAGATGTGATCCTTTATGTACAAAGTGTTAACCAATGACGAGGCGGGTTGAACAATTTACCACAACACATAAGAGACAATTCAAAAAAATTATGGAAAAACCAGAGCAAAAGAGGGTGGTGTCCTAACACAAAGAATAAAATACAGATTTGAACAATTTTACCACAGTAAATAAGAGACAATAAATAATTTTTTTCTATGAAAAAAACAAGGACAAAAAAAAGAGTGGTGTCCTAGCACAAAGCACAAAGATCTGATTTAAACAATTCTACTACTCGGCGACGATCTTGGCACACACTTGATGAGAGCACATATCGCAAGATGGAGTTGACAAATTTCTTTAAAAGCACTGTAACACTTTTTGTTTGTTTGTGATAAATATTATCCTACCATGGGATAACTAGGCTCAAAAGATCCGTCTCACAATGTATATTTAAACTGTGTAATTAGTTATTTTGTTTAGAGTAAATTGCACCCATTGTACAACAACTTGTCAAGTGGATGCAAATTGGTCCAACAATTTGTAATATGCTCAATCTTCTCTCATTGTCCACCAACAACGCTTCCAGATTGTCTCTCATTATCCATCTTCTCCAAGTCTGACGGCCTTAGAAGGGGCTCCGGGAGGCAAACGTGGACATACGCTTGGGGCGGTCGCCATGCGGTTAGGGGGCCCAGTTGTGCTAGAGGTGATCGAACCGGATCAAGGGCGGGGGCGCCATGGCCGGAGCATGCCACATAAGCCAGATTGAGTACAAGGAGTCTGGCCATGGTGGGCGGTGGGGGCGGCGAGGAATATGATCAATAAATCAAGTGTTGAAACACTCGAGCACCTTATAGAGAAACTCTTTCATTGTCATAAACAACCCATATTTTTATGCGCGGGCTACGAGAAATAGCGTGGGGTTTTTAGGCGCTATTGCACCGCTATAAGCAGCTAATAGCGCCAACTACGCTGCCGCCGCTATAGCCCAATAGCGTGGAAATAGAGCGCAAAGCGGCGCAATAGCGCCAATAGCGTGAAAAATTGACAATAGCGTCGCGGCGTTTCAATTGGCGGCGCTATAACACGCTATTTGTTTCGTGGTAAACAATTAATGTATATAAAACAGTTCTGTGATATATTATGATTGGTAAAAAAAAACACCAGTATATCATGTTCAAGGTATTGAAATCTGTCCAGAGTTGCTCTGTTTTGTTTTTTATCATGAGTAAAAGTGGTACAGTATACCAAAAGGAATTCCTATACTAAAACTTCATGTGATATTTTGTGAATCAGCAAAAAAAAAAAAAAAAAAAAAAAAAACTACGTTAGACATTGTATTCACGGTATGTGGTATTCAACGTGTTGAAATATAGAGAGAGGTTGTTAACAACTTAACATTGTTCTATCTTTTTGTTTCCATCATGCGTAAAAGTGGAAATAAAATGTTCTGGCATATATTTGGTAAATCGGCAAAAAAAAAAAAAAAAAAAAACTTCTGTTGGACCATATTCATCATGTTCAACGTGTTGAATTAAATCCAGTCTAGTGATTTTAACTCACACATGACTGTGCCAATTTTAAATTTAGAGCACTATTAAAAAGATAAAAAAATACCCGAAAGTAACATGTGTATCACAACAAATTCATCATGCCTCTCATATTGTTTTTGAGAATAAGCCTCTCATATTGTTGCTCACACATTTCACCCACCAGATACATACTCCATCTGTCCCATAACATTTAATCGATAAACAATTTTGGCAAATAATATATTAAAATTTATAAATATTTATGATACATAATTAGTATCATTAAAAATATATTTAAATCTAGTTTTAAATAATTTTATTTAAAGATATATAAATATTATACGTATTTTATATAAATCGAGTCAAACTTTCGGTACAAAAACTGAAAACAACGATCATTTTGGGACATAGGGAAAGTAGGTTAATTGTGTTTTCCTTTATGGGAGATGAGATCCATACTAAAAAAAAACTCGGATGGAATGATTCCATTCTTAGCAGAATGGACGAGGAATGCATTCTAAATAAAAAAAATCATTTTTTTTCAAAGAAACATGAATCGGGTTGCTATAAAGGCTTTTAGATTTTAGACGGAGACACGCCAAACACCTATAGAAAAAACGGTTACTCACAAGGAGCCCAGGAATTGAAAAAATAATGTTTTTGTATAGAGAAGCTAGAGTTAGAAAAGTGGCTTTTCCTGGCTTCTCAAAAAGTTGTTACAAGAGTTGGTTTTATCAAATATTTTTAAAATAACTTCAGCACCACACAAAAAAAGTTTTTTTAGGCCTAGAGGGAACCCCCACCTATTCTTTTTATAAATAGATAAAACAGTAAAGGTTACAAGGTGCTAAGTGCACGAGGGGTGCAGAAAGAAACTGGAGCTTGCAAAGCTTAAAAAGGATGAAAAAAAGAAAGAAAGAAATATTAAGTTATATTCTCTAACCAAAAACTAAGTGAGTCAGGAAGCTTAGGTTTGGCATGGATGCAAATCAGACCAATCTAACATCTAATAAGAGCTTCCAAGCTTCTACTTAATAAAAAATAGGCTATATTCCCGGTCGCGAAAAAAAAAAAGAGCTTCCAAGCTGTTTAGAGTCCAGGGATTGCCATCAAAAGATTAAGCTGTTTCTTGAGTTCCAATTCCAGCAAGCTGTGATAACAATTTCCCTAAAAATGGGGCTCCCGAAGTTTGTTCTTGCATCAATGAGCATATGTCCAGGGGGTGGAGGCTGAAGTCCCAGTGAATTCCAATGCGATAGTATAATCACCCAAATGCATTATGTGGCACAAGTATAATCATCCAAATGCATTATGCTTTCTCCTCAAACCACACACGCAAAAGTTGTCACTACATCATCATGTACTCTACCTGAAACTTTGCGAGGCAAGGCAAGTAAACTCGGCGACTGCAGTCCATGATGCCCGAGAGCGCACAGGATCCTCAGCCAAGCTAGTGCTAGGCCGTCGCCGCGTCCGGCGGGCGCGCCATTGCATTGCATGCAACCGCGCCGGCGGCAGGGGAAACCGATGAAGCGAAGCGCCCTCGGGTTGGTGGCGTAGGCCCTTTGACCGGGTGGTGGCCACCCAATAATAGGCGTGTCGTTAAAACCGTGTCCGCGCGCACGGCCGCTCCCGCTGCTTTCCCTCCAAATCGCCCGCGCGGGCCTGATGCGACGCCCTCCGCCCTCCGCCAGTTCCCTCCTCGCCCATCCCCGCCTCCGCCACCACCCATCCCTCCTCCACACATGGCGGAGAGGGCCCTCCCGCCCGCGGTGCCGGCGTCGCCCGAGCCTGCCTCCTCCTCCTCCGCGGCCTCCACCGCGTTCGGCTCGCCGCTCGAGCCCGCCGCGGCGAGGCCCGCGCACGACACGTACGTGGTGCACGTGCAGAAGGACCAGATATACCGCGTCCCGCCCCCGAGAACGCCTACCTCGCCGAGCGCTACCGGAACGAGCGCGGCGGCGGGGGCAACAACAAGGGCGGGAGCGAGGGGTCGGCGGCGTGCTCCCCGTGCGTCGTGCGCACGATCGGCGCGCTGCTTGCGGCCGCCGTGCTGGTGGGCGCCGCCGTCCTCATCTCCCTCGTCGTGCTGCGGCCGGGGGTGCCGGGCTTCTCCGTGGACAGGATCACCGTGATCAACTCGACGCGGCAGCAGCGCGTGGACTACGACGTCTTCTTCACGGCGGTGAACCCCAACAAGATGTCGGCGCTGTGGTACAGGAGCGGCACGGTGAGGCTGACGCACCACGGGACGACCCTCGGCAAGGGCGACGTTGCGCAGCCCGCGGACGGCGGCGAGGATGCCACCGACTTCAGCGTGCTGCTGCAGGGGGTGAAGCACAACGGGCGCTTTCCCAAGGCGGTGGAGAAGGGGTTCAGCGGGTCCAAGGACCACCTCGCGCTCCAGCTGGACGTGGAGGTCACCGTGCAGGTGCACGTCGGCGCGCTCGGGTTCGGGCAGCGGAGGCTGGCCGTGGACTGCGGGATCACCGCCGCTGGGTTGAGCAAGGACGTGCACATCGCGTCGCAGCATTGCAAGAGCAGCTTCCGGAACTGACGACGCGCGCGCGCGCCCCATCGGCCATTGCCATCGGTGGGGGCGCAGGTGCTCTGGAACTCTAGATCGTGGGAAATGGAGATTGACGCCGCGCGCGGTCATGTATAGGTATATGGCGGCGTGGAATTGAAGCGAATGGGGAACGGAAGATCGTGCTCGCGCGCCTTATGTAAAATGTTGTGAAATTTGTTGAAATTTTGGTGTAAATTGTCACGAACACTGAAGCATGGCGTTGAAGGCCGCCGGACCACAGCAACCCGTACTATATGTTCCCGGCGCAATGTTGCCGGTCCACTCACTGCTGGCTATGCATGATCATCATGAACGTTGCCTGAAAACCAGCAAGCATGGCCGCTGCGTCGGCCGTCGAGTGTCTGATCACGTACAGACGAATACGAGGCATCACATCGTCACGCATCCATGCTCATGGATCCGCGTGGCGACCCGGTCCAGTCCAGCCCTCCTGGGCGCTCACCGTCAGCTTATCGACTATAAGCTCCGAAACCAGGGCAATGATGGCCAGCAAAGCTGCTTCGGTTCTCCTTAGATTCAGCCCATTTGCCCGAGTACAGCCAACTGGACCTAGAATATTTCCCGGGTCCGCTGAGCGATGGGCGTTTCTAGTGGACTGTGCTCCCCATGTCACTAATGGGCCTCTAGCAAAATCCGGAGGCTTTATTACGTCGGCCGTGGCCCGCCCGGCATACATTTTTTTTTTAATTTTAACAACCACCCGGCACACAGGTTGATCCTCTTCGCTTCTTCGTGGCGACAACCAGAATGTCACTCCGGAGACCGGAGTCATGGCTTCTACACGGCAAGCTCTCGCCGCCGTTCGCAGAACTTAAAGCCTTCCGAAGCCTTCTTCGTGTCCGTCAAGCGCCCGTCGGCAACTTCGTGTTGGCAGCATGACGGCGCCATTGCAGAAACGTACGGGCCATGGTCTGAAAGCTCATCCTTTTCTTTCGTCCCTACAGAGTTCAGATTCTTCAGCAAGAAAGAACAGCGCTGAGATTGCTGGATTGACACTTGTCAATAGATCGCAAGGACAAGCCAAGTCAACTATGGCAGTGTCAGTGTGGCGCCTGACAGATACTTGAGCGTTGCCGACATGGCTTTGGGCACTGAAATAATACCCCGTGCATGGCTTTGGTCCACTCGCCCAGCCCCGACCCGTGATTGTGTTAAGGATCAGCATGGCACGCACGCATCCACGCACATGCCTGGTTCAGTGTTCCAATTCAATCTGCAGGAGCACAGGGTCTCAAAGGTAGGGTTCATGCACCATGAGCACGGCTTCACTTTCTTCGGAGGTTCAGAGTTTCAGGCTGGTTCCACCCCATCATCCATCTTTCTACACGCAGCTCGATAATCGAACCAACAAAGGCAATTCTTCATATTTTTTTTTTTTTTTTAGGCTTCTTACATTACAGTTACACTAATCAAACAGCTTAGAAAGGTTCCGATTGGAAACGCATAGGATTCCTTAATTCTGACGTTTGGAGTTTGGCAGGTGACAACCAAGCAAGTAGTCAATCAGATCAACATTCTCTGGCTCATAGTTCTCCCACTTTCAGCCACAGATCGACTCCAGCAAAGGCAGCAGTTTGGGCACCAATCTCGCATTGAAAACACGCGGGCAACTAAGCAAATGAAACCCAAAACGAAACGGCTTATGGAAAACCTACTAGCATAGCCATGATAAAAAGCTTCGTAAAGCATGAAACATCTGCTTGCTTTACAGAGGTCAATGCTAGCTTACCAAGCTATATACACTGATATGTCATGATCAAACCTATACCAGCCTACGCGATTATATATAGATAATTATATATAAGATACATTATCCCTACTACGAGGGTAGCCTTTTTCTTACCAAGTGAATCTTCTTGTCATGCCCAACTCGTGGGTTATATTGTTGGATGGATCTCTCTGCTTACATCCCAACTCTCTTTTTCAACGGAACAATTCTTCTAAATTTTGAACTAATCCTTCCATTAGCACACAATAATAAATAAAATAACGCTCTTTTCTAGGTCTCCAGCCTTCTTTGAGATCAGCAAGACGAAGTCAACCCAAAAGCTATGCGATGGGCCATCATCACATTGGCAGGTGTGGCAACATAGTGGCCAACCCTGCGCAATCGCTTTGAGTGCGTCTAATTAATAGCACCGCGTTGACATTGCGCGCCATAGATATTATGGGGTTGACCTGACCTGACAATGCCTGAGCATTATTAGTACTTTTCTGCCTATCTACCTCCAGCCTCCATGAGAGGATATGCATAAGAAAATAGGAATGGTCAATACCACGATGCACTAAAGCATGAAAATGACCACAAAAACAAGCTGTGGATAGACCATACTGATCTGTAAAGCGACATAAACCAGCTTGGATTAGCAGGTTGAGCATAAGCAGTTGACAAGTAACATATGTATATATTATCAGGACCATGATCTTCATTATTTACACATATTTGAAGCTTGGGACCTATGCCTAAACATATGCTCAATATTTTTATGACTTTTAGATAAATAAAGCCGGTCGTTACTTGAGTTGATACACCAGCCTGAAGTCACTAGAATGGACAACAAAGCCTAAGGAAAGTTTTCATGGAAAACAATATGCAGATTAAATCAGGCCTTTTTTCAGAGCTTAATATCTTTCAATGCTTCACAGAGTATACGCAGCTACTGATCAAGATCAAAATTCTCCAATGAACCAAAGACAGAGCTAACTGACAATTAACGCGTTTCTCAAGGTTCATGTATCAACCAAAAAGGTAAACAAAATGTTTGATAGAAGCGACAAAGTTACACTGAACTGTACAATGAACTTTGAGAGGAACCATGTCTGTTGTGTGGTGATTAGCTGCTCAATACCTGGTTTTCTCCTTCTGGGGAATTGGGTTAGCATTATATTAAGCAAAAGCAACGTTGTGATAACGTGGAGTACTGACTTCCCCACATGATACTCTGGTCCTTTTAAACTACGAACAAGCGAAAAAAGAGATCCAGATGCTTTCCCTCCTGTGCAGCAACAGATAAATACAATCATCTAGTACTGTTCCAAATAAGATAAGTATATGTTCTGCAACGGCCAGTGCAAGATTAGTACCACGATCAGAGGGAAACATCACACATTTCATATTAGTAACCTTGATTTCTGAGTTAACAAATTACATATTTCAGATGCTTGTGAACAGCTAAAATAGCAAAAAAAAAAAATCAGTACTTTATATGCGGAGAATATTTTAAAAGTGGTTTGAGGATATTTTTCTCATAGAAAGGAGAATTTTTAAAAGTAGTTTCAGAATTTCTTTTTGCAGAGAAACTTTTCACATAGAGTCAAAGCTTTTTGTGAGTGATGTGATAAAATGTAGATAATTAAAATATTATATGGCGATAATGAAAATATTCTATATGAATCTTGAATTGCCTTTTAACCTTTTTGTATGGGGGGGTGGGGATCCATTTTACATAATAAAAGTTCATATTCATATTTGCAGTGGCGCAGCCTAACACTTTATAGCAAATCACATATTATTCGACACTTCTAGCTTATTCTTAATTGAAATGTGCTACTTGTTTTTGCTAGTATTGCTAAGGAGTCCATATGTAAATTCATGAATCTCATACTTTATGTTTAATAAAATCAACTTTCATATATGCTATTCTGAACAGTAACAGTACTACAGCACATAAAACAGTAACAGCCCATATCAGTGTGTCAAAGTGGTTCTTGGATTATTGCAAGTACTTTAGAGACTTTAATCGAAGTAAAGGTATATACATGAAACCGATTGCACGCTGACTGCTAGTAATTTCACAAAAATAATACAGAGTAGTGAAACCTCTGTCCTGGCAATGCCGTTAAAAAACCAAGCAGACCAGGGTTGATGCTAGGCATGATCAAACCCGAGACCTAAACCAACAAGTACCTAAACATCAAGACACCACTTTAACCTTTTGATCTATGATGAAGTACAGAGCAAGCAAGAACAGCTTGATCAAGAACTGGCCGGGGAGACACGAGGAGCAAATCCATAGCATTATGAAATGAGGATGGAGTCCCAGTCGATCTCCAGGGAAGGGTATTTGCGCAGGTGGAATCTCTCGGACTCGTCCCATGGCGCTTCTGAGAAGTCGAGCAGTTGCATCTCCGGCACCACGTCGGAGGACCCAGTCGAGGACACGTCTCCATCTGCGGAGAACGAGCTCTCGGAGCCGGAGCAGCCCGGCTCGCTCTTGACGTGTGGACTCGCCGAGGAGAAGGAGCTCGGGGTGGTTGTGGCTGTGGCCGTCGCCGCCGTGGCGTTGCTCTGGTTCTGGCTTTGCGGGCGGCGGCACGGCGTCGTCCGTGCCGTTGCAGATGGCGTGGAGTTTGGCGTCGACCGCGGCGTGGAGCGGCGGGCCGAGGTGCTGGCCGCCGCGCCTGAGCTCCGGGAAGTTGAGCCTGGCGGAGTCCCCGCGGAGGCGGAACGCGGCGCTGTCGTAGGCGAGCGCGGCCTCCTCGGCGGTGTCGAAGGTGCCGAGCCAGAGGCGGGTGCGGTTGCGCGGCAGGCGGATCTCCGCCACCCACTTCCCCAATGCCGCTGCCGCACGCCGCGGTACAGCTTGGACACCGCCGGCCGCGCGGGGAGCGGCACATGCGGCACGCCCTGCCGCTTCATCTGCTGCGTGGCCACCGCGGCCAGCGTGGCTCCGCCAGCCGCCGCCGGCGGCGGCCGGTGCAGGAACTGGAGCCGCGACTGCACCTGGAGAATCTGTGCCGGGGTCAGCAGGTCACTACCGCCGCCGGCGCCCAGAAACGAGCCCGCCGCGCTCTGCTGCTCCACGCCGGAGCAGGGGTACGCGAACGAGATGGTCGGGGCCGCCTGTTGCATGGGCGGAGCAAGCAAGCGCACCAGCTCCTTGCCGTCCGACGCCACGCCGTACAAGGCGGCGCTGCGGCCGTGCCAATCTATCGTCGTAGCCGCCATGGATTATTCTTGCACGAATTTGAGAGAGAGGGAAGCCGAGAGAATCTAGAGAGAGATCTCGAGAGCGTAAAGAAATTCGCGGGGCGCGGAGATTGAAGGCAGGGCTGAAGCGAGCAGTTCGATGAGCAAGAGCAGCCGTTGCGGGGACTCTTTTATAGCGAGGCGGGAGCTAGTTTCGGCCAATGGGACGGCGCCAGGTGTCTGCGATCGTCCCGCGCGACACGTGTCGAGATGTTTCACTGCGACGAAGAACGTGCGTGCCCAGGCAGGTGCCGGTAAATGGTGGGGGTACCTGGCAGCCCCTGGTTGGATGACAAGAGGTTTTGACCTGGTAAGATGAGAGCTCCTAGCTGTCACATGCCTGTTGGACAGTTGGAGTGAGAGTGAGCGTGCTCTACGCGGCAACTTGTATGCTACGGTCCTAGATTTTTTAAACAAGTCCTTTTGCAGCCAATCATCTCTCGGATCCGTTGTTTGTTCAAAAAATTATCTCTCGTATCCGTTGTGGATCTGCACTAGATTATTACTGGGAGGGCAAGGCAAGACGTATCATCTTGTACGAGAATACTACAATATACTGACAGGCTCGCACACACAGTATACTAGTAGTAGTATAGTACACTAGTAGATACGATGTGATGTAAAGGCAGCCCGAACCCGCCTGATTTGATACGATTGGGTCATTCTTTTACGATCTTCTTTTTTGCAATGGCCATTCTGCGATCATGCCGGATGGGGTGGTCACGGTCACACAGTTGATTAGGACGCTGGACAAGCGGCGGAAATGCGAGCCAAACGTAGTATTCTAGTTTCTGTTCCGGGACGAAAGAACGACGCGTAACAACCAACAAACATCCTACAGTGAGCGCGAGAGGGGCTCGATTGTTTACAAGACAAATAAAGGTGGTCGTCACCATCCCTCCCTTCACTCGGTGCTGCTGCTTCCAAAACGGATACCCGAAGCGCCGCTGTTCATTTGAGTCAACAACCATCGAATCGGTGTGTGCTGGATGCTGGTATCCATCCCAAGCCTGCCTGACACGTCTTCTCCTTTTCGGCAAATGCCAAAGCGAGCGAGCGAGCAGAGCACGAGCGAGTGCAGCCGCGTTTCGGCGCGGAGACGAAAAAGGCGGCTTTTGCGTTACTGACCGGCGATGATGGAATGGACGGACAGGGACAGGGACAGCGCGCGTGTTCTGGCCGCCGCTGCCATCTTCCTCCGCCGAGTGGAAATGGAAGCGGGCACCGGGCAGGCGCGGGGAGGGCCCCGGTTGAAGGCGTCTGCAGCCACAGAACGGAGGTCGAAATCGGCGGGGAATATTGACGTGTCGGACCCCGCCGCGAGGATGGTACAGCGGCTACAGCCCCGAAAGAAAGAAAGAACCAGTCGTGAGAGGCTTTTCGATCCGCGATCGCCGATGCTGTGCGATGATGGAATGTGACTGAGACTGACACCCGGTGGGTCGAGAGGCGCCTAACCACAACATCAGCCAGTGGCTGCGAGCGGGTTAGCTTGGCTTAAAAGGCCTTTTGTCCGCGTCTTCAAGCCCCGAATCAAATCTGGCTCACGATGGATGGGGATTGGATGGGATGGACAGGACAGGCACGATACCCTCGACACAATGCAAGACATTCCAGAACACGAGACTTCTTGAGAAGAACGGAAAACGTTTCCAAGCAAACTGGATACCGTTTCCGTGTGGTTTGTTGCAAGGCTACAGGTATGCTAGCCTCGGCAGCACGGCTCATACAGGGAGAGGGACAAGCAAAAACGTCACAAAATAGTGAAGTGATGTGCCTAGAGAAACGTCTCGACGCAAGCTGTGGATTCGAGGCGTGGTATGTAGAAAGGCCGGACGAACAGGTACGGTAGCCTGAATGCCAGGGTTGGTACAGTACAGATGAACACCGATCAGGACCCGGGAGATTCGCCAGGCAGTTCGGTGATAAGCTTTCTACACAAGGATTATTAAAGAAACATCTCGAAGCAAACAGCACAGGACCACCAACTAAACCACTTGGTTCGTGACCTCTTTCCATCCAGGAATTAGAAAACATGGTCTAACACTTAGGCCACGGCTAGAACAAGGCCCACCAAGCAACCATCATCTCCTATAATAAGAAAAGAATGTGCAGAAACAGAAGCAGAAAAGGTGAGCGGTCTGCAATACTTGTCAGTTTTATAGTTGCATCCACAAAATGGTCATACCAAGCTGGGTCTATGTGGTCTAACTCTAACATCATATGGTTGCCGTGGAGATAATAATGTTCTAAATAAAGTATGGGTCAAGAACTATTACGTGCGGATGATAACATTTTAAATTAACTCGTGGCTGCAGCTCTTCAACAAGGATTAGTGGCCATTACGCTGCCCCAAGGGGAAAAGTTAGGGCCTAATGACGCAGCAACCAGACTGGCAACAGGCTAATCATGCACTGCACGGAATGGTTAGGTCTTCATGCCCTATCAGGAAACATGTGACAAATTTGGTGACGGCATGCAGCTCAGCAACACCTCAGACGATATAGCTAAAGTAGTCAACACACTACAAGTAGCATGATAAAAGATGAGGAAGAAACTGAGTATGACAAAAGGACAATTGACCTCTCACCACTTTGCACATCATTCACTACCGTAGAAACCAGAAAGGAGTCACAGGGGTCCCATATATAGAACCTCAAAGGGCTCAAACTAAAATAGCTGTTCTACTACGATATATAAGTGGTCCAGAGGTAAGGTTGGTCCAGAGGCTAATATATGATACTATTATTTTACATGTGAAAAATATAAACAAGAAAAAAAACATTCAAGGCAAGCAAACACGGTTCCTAAGATAGACATAGAAATGCAGTTTCTAAGACTCTAAGACAGACAATCACAGAACACAGACAAGAATAGTTTTTTTTTGGCAAAAGAGGTTTGTCGGAAAAAGACATACCTTTCAGTTGAAGAGTGCAGAAATTCTATACTCTGCATCTAGGATAAGGTTTATAAAGAAAATAAACTATAGATAAGGATAAAGAAACTCAAGATAATTCATAAGACTACGCTGCAACAACCATGACAGGGAGTTCTCACTCTCAATAAGCAAGCAAATTTTTAAGGTTAAGGCCACCATATAAATATGCCAATACATTATCCTTTAGCTACCAAGTTTTAGTGATTTTGAGTGGATGCCATGAATGTGTTTTGCATCAACAGTAAATTATTCAGTGATCCGACTGATCAGGTCAATATTTGGCTGGAACCAAATTGTTTATCTGTATGCATATTATCTGCCATTTCAATTCAATAAGTAATGACTCATAATGAGATGATTCAAGTCAAGTTCAAGCTTTCAAGGAAAGAACTGCTTATATATTAAAAAAACATGAAAACATATATTAGCCTAAAAGCACCTAAATAATGGAAGTCAAGGGTAGATTTTAGATATTTTTCTTACTGAATAAACTGGCAGAAACTACATGAATAAACAGGATAGTCATCATTATCAAAGGTCGATTATTGAAACATAGAAGGTTAACCATGAACATGGAAAGGAAAATTGAAATGGGACAGTAGGCGCACAATTCATCCATAAGCTTGTAGACACATGATGATTCCTCACTTTAAGAAACAGTATATTAATTGCTGATGTGCTCAGATTCTATGCACGTCATTTCAATGTTGCACATTTCAATTATGTCATAGTAGAAAAAATATACATTTGAATAAATGTCAAAGACTACCAGATTCAGCATATTTAATTCAGCAATGTCATCGCCTAATAAACTAATACATTAGTTATATTGGGCTGCAAAAGAAGTGAAACATTGCAACAGCACATACTGTGATTTGAATAAGGGAGAAAACATAGATTCATATGGCCATGTAGTTGAGGCTATCTATCTGCTGCATAATGAGCAAGCTTCAATCTTACCTCTTCAAGCTCAACATTTTCCATATCATCAGTGCTTGACCATGAAGATAAGCAGAAATCAACAACATGAATACCATTGTTTACTGGAGAAAAACCAGCAAAACCGTAAGTCGTCCAAACTTAAGCATGTTTCCTAGATTTGCAGCAGATGGTTCCTCTGCAAACTTAAGCAGGATGTCTTTCATAGCAGAAGACCAGATAGACCTAGCCATCTTCAAAAAGCAGCACAAAGTTGTAATAGCGAGCTTAACCGTTCCAACATCAGATTCATCTTTTTCTGCCTCTTCCATGGAAATCTGAACCTCCAAGTTTCAGAAGCCCATACTTCTCAGCTAACTCACTAAACCCTGTAAAAATAAATTATGTAACGTTACTTAAATATATCATAATGAATAAGGATAAAAATATCCACTGTTGATTAAAGGACCAATATATGCTAACATATAGAGTAAAAGTTTAGTTCATGGCAGGAATTCTCCACCCTATCTCAAGTCAGCATGCATTTAGTGTAAGAGACACACCGTCAACTTTTCCATCACTTCTGTAGACCTCCATACCATTAAGACCAACACCTTTTAAAGACCTGATTATTGCATCCGGGTTCTTCAATGACCAAGGATGAGCAAGTGCAGAAATACCCCCAGTGCGACTAATTAACTGCACAACAGTCTCAGCAAATGGTTCACTTCCTCTGCCAGAAAAAAAAAAAAACACAGGCCTTGTGTTATTAATCAAAGATTTTTTTCAGCATAGGAAATGCTTATTGGGATGAAGCAATAACCTGGCATATGCAGGGCCATCGTCACCGATGTATTTGTTGAATGCTTGCCTTACATTCTCTACATAACCTGCTTCAACCATAGCCCTTGCTATATGCAATCGGCCAGGTGCCACTCCGACACCAGCAATTTTAGTCACATGCTCCCACTTTATTGGCACCTTAAGTGTAGTTAGCTTTTCCAGCATGTTCTTTGCACGTAGGTATCGCCCATCTCTAATGTTCAATAGCATGCTGTCCAACTCATCTGACCTTGACGGACCACACATACCATAGTATGCAAGGATATGAACATTCTCACCAGCACCAGCAACTTCCCTTATAGACAATGAAATTGAGAATATAATGAAATTGACATGAAACATCTGTACTCATAGTGCAAAACTATTGCAGATCTATTGAAAATGGGGTGCAAATTATTAAGTTGCATGCACCAACCGCTTCAACCCAAAAAGCTGGCCGATGGGGAGAGGTGGGCAATTTTCACTTATATTCCAACACTCCCCTCACGCCGAGGCTCCGGCGAGAGATCTCAGCGACGACGCGAGCCTCATACGTGGAATAGGAAGCAACAATTATTTTATTTAATTGCGCTAACCGGATTCGAACTCGAGACCTCCTGGCTTTGATACCATATTAAGTTGCATGTGATGGGGAGAGGTGGGCAATTTTCACTTATATTCCAACACAAATGATAGATGATTGGCTTATTAAATTGTGTGGCATTGCTGTTTTTATTCAAAACAGGAACGAAGATCATTTGAAAGATAAAAGGCACTTACCTTGGATTATATAGCGCACTGATTTCAACTCCAGGAATTATTCTAATGCCAAACTTGGAGGCTGCTGACACAGCTTCTGGTATGCCAGCCATGGTGTCATGATCTGTTAGGGCAAGAACTTTCACCTATGCCACAAACATTATAGTTTAGTCTGTTTTCAGTATCCAGAATATACAGTATACTGCATACACTCCCTCCATTCCAAATTATAACATGTTTTGGCTTTTTAGATATGTAGTTTTTTAGATATGCCCCTAAATAGATTTTTGTCATGCACTTATTAAAATATATTATATCTAGGAACATAGTGGAGATTAAAGCAATTTTTTTATCTAGAAAAGCCAAAAAAAAAAAAAAGGAACATAGCAATTTATCTAGAAAAGCCAAAAAGAGACTTACTTTGGAACAAAGGGAGTGACATTTAAGCAGCAGACGACCATAACAGAAACTTTAGGAGGCAGGCCATGGTTATTTAGTCCAGGAAACATTTCATGGGGAAAAAACAGGACTTATTTTTTTTAATAGACATTAGCCAAGCAATGCATGCCGGAAGATGTCTGGTTCAATCTAATTTAAATAAAGTATTCATCAGACAAGGGTTGAAACGTTGAAGGTAACACTACCTAGTACCTTCTGAATTCTCCAGCCACCAGGACAGCATTTGCATATACTACTACGAAGCAATGACCCTATAACCATGTGACCTATTTTTAAACAGCTACGTACACCGGCCGGTATAACAAAATGTGAAACATACCAACGCAGTGCTCGGATTATCTTAGTGTCAGAAAAGTACAAGCAATCGATTCCACATGCCACAGCACAACGCTACTGACTCAACCTCACAAGCATTTCCTCAAACACCTACTGGGCAAACAGACTAGAGGTCAGGTAGATCTTGCTCGCTTACCCCGTTCCGATGGGCGCGCTCGACAAGCGCGGAAGGTGAGAGGAACCCGTCGCTATGGTTTGAGTGCGAGTGGAGCTCAAACAGCACATCGCCCCCGCGCGTAGCCAGGACCGGCAGGAAGTCGTCGGCGTCGGCCGCCGAGGGTTCCGGTAGTGGCGGCGCGGGCTGCGCCCAGGCGCGGACGTAGTCTAGCGCCAGGGCCTGGTCGGCGCTGGTCTTGGGCTTCTTCTTGCTCCTGCTCGCCTTCGACTTCTTCTTGTTTCCCATGTCGGGTTGTTTTTGGGTGATCAAAATCAAAATAAAAAAAATATGGGGACGAGCGCGAGGAAGGAAGGAGGCGACCGGGCAGATAGCCGAGAGGACACTATCAGCAACCTGGCAGCCGACTAATATTGGAACATGGGCCTGATCGAGGCCCACTTTGGGCCTGGTAGGGGCCCACTCGGGTACTGGGCTGGCAACAGGGTACTGTCGGCCCCGATCTGCCGACAGGAACCTATCGGCTATCCGGCTGCGGACAGGTACCCTATCGGCCATTGACGGGTATCGTTCTTATCGTTCATCTCTATCAAACTGCAGAAATCATGGCAAGTCTCTCATATAATCTGACAGAGATGAAACAACGGAACGGACAGGCAGAAATGGCTGGAACGAGTCATCTGCTCGTCAACGGACAGTCCTATTATTGGCAAAGACATCTCGAAATTGGCAGGCCGACAGGCTAAAACTAACTTCCTGCACGATTCTTGGATGGAACACAAAGGCAGCCAATTCAGGAGTGGACACCAACCGAAGAAGCAGAATTTAGCGTCCTCCTGCCGCTGCCTATAAATCCGGAGCTCGAAATACACGGGCCGGGCACTTGCCATCGAAAGCCCCGGCCGGCCTTTCTCGCTTTTGCTGCGGCATGGAATTGCATTGCATGGCGACGATGAACGCCAGAGCGCTGTGCCTCGCCGTCGCGATCGTCCTCTCCGTGCTCCCATGGCAGGCCCCCGCCGCCGGCGAGGCTTCCAAGGAGGCGGACAAGATCGCCGCGCTGCCTGGCCAGCCCAAGGATGCGGTCGTCCAGCAGTATTCCGGCTACGTCAACCTCGGCGATACGGCCGGGAAGTCGCTCTTCTACTACTTCGTGGAGGCCACCGCTGATCCTGCGACAAAACCGCTTCTTCTCTGGCTCAATGGAGGTGAAAAAAAAGTTGTTGTTTTCATGTGTGTATTGTTGTGTCAATTTACGTTCCCCTTTCACTCTCTGAAAGTCTGAATGAGAAAAGATAACATTGAAATATTCAGACACTAGGTAAGGTAGATCATTATTTACATTGAAATGGATAGCATTGATCGCGTTTATTTACATCTAAATATTCAGACACTAGGTAAGGTAGATCATTATTTTCTACCGCCCTGATTAATTCATCGTTTGGGATGTCCATACTGATGATTTTTTGATGCTAATGGAATGGAGTCCATTTCTGCAGGACCTGGCTGCTCTTCCTTCGGAATCGGAGCATTCCAAGAGATCGGCCCGTTCCGTGTGGACACGGACGGCAAGACCCTCTGCAGTTTCAAATACGCCTGGAACACAGGTCAGATCTACCTTTTTTTTCACATACAAAATGAAAAATTGATTGCAGTTGTTGTCACTAAGTACTGTACGTGCTAAAAAAGAACTCAACGAACACGTAATTATATATGCAGTGGCGAACGTGCTGTACCTGGAGAGCCCCGTGGGCGTGGGCTTCTCGTACGCCGCCAACACGGAAGTGTACAAGGCGATGGAAGACAACACGACCGCGGCCGACTCGCTGCAGTTCCTGCTCAAGTGGCTGGACCGCTTCCCGGAGTACAAGGGCCGCGACCTGTTCATCGTCGGCGAGAGCTACGCGGGGCACTACGTACCGGAGCTCGCCGCCGCCATCCTCGACGCCAAGAACGACGCCATCGGCCTCAAGGGGATCATGGTGGGGAACGCGATCCTGGAGTTCGCGGCGGAGCAGAGCGCGCTGTACGAGTACCTGTGGCAGCACGCGTTCCTGTCGGACTCGGGGCACACGCTCATCGGCCAGAACTGCAAGAACGCCGACGACGACTCGCCGCTCTGCTCGCACACCAAGGACGCGGCCTACATGCGGCTCGGCAACATCGACGTCTACAACATCTATGCGTCCACCTGCCATGACAAGAAAGTTAAGCCCACAGGATCCAACTGCGTGGACATGGCTGATCCTTGCGGTCAATACTACGTGGAGGCGTACATGAACGAGCCAGAGGTGCAGAAGGCCATCCGTGCCAACACAGAGCTCAAGTACAAATGGACTAGATGCAGGTATGGCTCTAGCTATAGCTCCGTCCTTCATTCACCGCAGTACAAACTAGTGCTTCCTTTCCTGTTGACACGAAGAAAATAATCGAGGGTTTGTTTGCGGGTTGGCCCGGATTAAAACCAAACCATGTACAGGGGGACGTTCTACAACCTGATTAAGTTCGGAGACTCGCCGAAGAAATCGATGCTGCCGTACATCAAGGCCGTCGTCGCCGGCGGAGTCCGCGTGTGGGTCTACAGTGGCGACCTGGACGCGATGGTTCCTGTGACCGCGACGAAGCAGTCCATGGAGAAGCTCGGCCTCGGCGTCGTGGCGGACTGGCGCCCATGGGCCATCGACCCCAAGGACCAGGAGGTAAAGCACGCATTGCCTTTGCACTTTAATTTGGTGGTGTATAAATTACTCCAGAATCTGATGCTGAGATCGGCGAGCCCGTGACGACGATGATATATTCTCCATGTATGTATGCATGGCAGGTTGCCGGGTACGTGATCGACTACAAGGGATTGGTGCTCGCGACGGTGCGCGGGTCCGGGCACATGGTGCCGATCGACCGCCCGGACCGCGCCTTCGCGCTCTTGACGTCCTTCATCAGGGGCAGCCGCTCGCCAAGGCCGCACCCATGGTCGACGGATGAAGACGCACGCCAGAGCCAACCACCTGCGGCCGTGCACGGCGTTTCATTATTCTTCTCTGTTAATCCATACTGTTTCCATTCCCTCGTTAACTAGCAGCCTAAGCTCTGTGACCTCAACTGGTGTATGAATGTTTCGGTGGCGTTGTCAACTAATTTTTAAGCATAATGTCATCAACTAATTAAGGTTGTTCTTGGATGTAGTTAGATTTGCATTAATTCACATGCGTTAGGTGGATTGAGTGGAACTTAAACTAAATTCCACCTCAATTCACTCTCATGAGGGCAAGGCATAAGGCCCTCCACAATGTGTGGCCTAAGTGTAGCCACAAAAGACAGAAAAAAAATTAGGCACCACCCCCCACGCGTTCAGACTTCTAATCTTCAACAACTTCAAAAAAAAAAAAACCCTCAAAGAAATGTCATGCATGAATGGATGAGCACATCCATGGGGTTTCTTTATTCTTGCTCGGTGGGTCCTAGCAATGTTGATAGTGGTGCTCTAGCATTGTGGCATGCAACTAGTAGTGCGGAGAATAGAACGTGGGACCTACAATAATTTTTGGCATCACTTCACCATTGTGGAGGGCCTAAGGGTTTGTTTGGAGGGTTCATGGAGCTAAAAGCTGCTTAGCCATTGAGGTACATGTTTTATGTTTTATCTTTATCGGCTTCTTGTTCTTTTTAAAATGGATAGAACATCATGTCCCTACTACCTGACACAAAATTCTTTTTAAAGTTAGAGCCATTTTGGAAGTACCAGCCTTCCAAAATAGGGTAAAATCGTCTCATGTGTTGATGCTACATCGATGTCGTCGCGTGCCACGCTATGCTCATGAGTCACTAACTTGGGGATTAGATTGCAATAGATGTGGCGCGATTAGAGCACGTCCTGGCTTGGTCCATTTTGTAGTAGTAGCTTACCAAAAAAACAAAGTTAAGCTACCCACGGTTGCCTCAGGAACAAATTTAAGTAGTATTACGACAACCATTTTGACTAAAATAATTAAGATTTGGATTTATCACTCAGTGTGCCTATTGTCTAGCTCTAGGAAACTGGATTTAGATTAAGCACTCCATACAATGCATCACATGTTTGGATGTAATATGTTCCCATGAAAAAAAACAACACAAATAACCAATAACCAAAATACATTTAGCCAAGCTCACCAACTCTGACATGGTCAAGGTCCCATCATTCGTATCCAAGGTGACATGACTATCAACTTATTCCAATCCACAACCAAAAAACCTATATCCCTTGAGAGAAAGCAAACGAAATGTCAAGCATAACTGTTCTTAGATATGATATATTGTATTGTATTTTTTAACCATGCAATAAGGTCAATCTTAATAAAAATAAGTTTCATGGTGTAGTTACTAAGACCAACAAATTACCTTCTAGTGTCATCGTCTCGAAGCTAAAGCCGTCAAACAATGTATGTATCATCGTTTGGAGCCGAATCGTCAACCAGTGTAGCATGAACATATTTTCTTTTGGTATATTTATGGCAAAGAAGAATTATTATCACTGTAAATAGAACAACTTGCAATAGGTGTCTAATTAGAAACTACATTGGAAGTTGTAAGGACTAGGTAGCCCAAGAGAGGTGGGCTTAAGTTGGGCACTACAAATTAATTACGAATAATGGTGGCTTGTTTGTTTATAAAAAAATTGAACTCCCTTTGGCACTTTGACTCCTTATTAGTTTTTCTACAAAATCAATCTAGGGCCTATTCGGTAGAGCTCCATCGTTGGAAAAAAATGAATTTGGACCCTAGATTCAACTAGACCCACCATAGATCAAGGATTTTTGTCAAAGTGTTTGGTCAAGGTCCACCTCCCTCTCTATATCATTGTCAACCTGGGTCCATACATTAGGGGCAAAATGAAAAGAAATAACTTTTATCATCTGTGTGAATGTAAAACAGCCATGACAGGCACAAGGCATGGCCGAAAAAAACAAAATGCCTTGTTCTGTAATTCATAGCGGTAGCCTATAGTTAACCGAAGTTTTAGGTTAGTTAAAAAGACCGCGCTGGGGAAGGGCGCGTCTTCTCAAGCACCATAATCCAACACAAGCACAATGAACCATCCATGTAGCCGAGTGTTAGCCCCAAGACTATAGGGTGTTTGGATCCCTTGTTTCAAGCAATGCAATAAGTTAGAGCAATGCATGTTGTTGGATACCATGCTAGTTGTCTCAATTCTCGTGCCAGTATATTTTCTTCTCACAGGCTAACAAGATTAACTTATCGTTACTAGGTGAGGCGAGGCAAGAAATATGGGCAAGAAAAACCAAGTATGTACTATTGCTCCAGTTCACGCAAACATTGCTAGACATAAGTTCCACCCTCACCAATGGCAACCAAGTTTTTTCCATGCGACCTAATTAAAGTTTTGTAGCCTTAAGACTATTGCTTCACTTCTCCCAAATAGGGTGATGAAAGCATAGCCGCTTAACAATGATAATTGAGGTTGATCATGCAACAAAATAAAAGAAGGAAACAAGATGTGTGTATGTGAGCCTATACTTTTTCTAAAAGAATTTACAACAACGCTAGTAGAAGGAGGAAACAATACGCACATATATCCCGCACCTACTCGCCACACTAGACACATGTCTTGCCTCCGCCTCAATGACTTGGCAGATCAAGAAATTAAAGTAAGGGCTTTCTTTGTCATGCAACAAAAAAAAAGAAGGAAACAAGATGTGTGTATGTGTGCATATACTTTTTTTTTTTCTAAAAAGAATTTACAACAAGTTAACAACACTAGTAGAAGGAGAAAACAATACACACACATATCCCGCACCTACTTGCCACACTAGACACATGTCTTGCCTCCGCTTCAATGACTCGGCAGATCAAGAAATTAAAGTAAAGTAAGGGCTTTCTCTTTCAGCTATTTGGTGTACTCCCTCCGTTCCACAATACTTGCAATTTTTTGACTCATATAAAGCGTGTTTAACCTCTCGTCTTATTCAACTTTTTTAAATAAATATTACCACTTTTTGTTATGGCTTATTACATCACTAAAGATATTGTAATGACGTTTTTGTTTGTTTTATAATTTACATAAAAAATTTGAATAAGACGAAAGTCAAATATGTTTTATATGAGTCAAAAGAATTGCAAGTATTGTGAAACCGAGGGAGTAAGATATAAAGAACATTTTTTGTACGGTTATCATCATTCAATGTGGTACGCGGTTATCACGACATTCAATGTGGTACGCTTGCCAAGTCATCATATGAGACATAAGTGGAGGCATCGAACCTTTCTTGGCTCCTTTTGCAAAGACACTTCTTTTCTAAGTTGATGCATTCATTCAACTAAATGTACTAAATACTCATTTTCATATTTGTCAAGAGTAACTTTTTTTGTCTTTGTAATAATTTCTCTGGTCTTGAATAAACTACCACCAGACGATTTGACATCCAGTGGATGGAGAATTCAAGGTGCTATCAAGTCACCTAGTAAAACTATATCTTTTACTTATTATAAATAACTATATAATGACTCCTACACAGTGATTAGTGTTCTAACTCAACATAGCATGATAAAAAGAATGAATCCAGAATTGACAAACTGAAACTTGTAGGCTTTAATAGAGGAAATATATATACCCAAAACCTTAGGCTGCATAGCACGATCAAAGACTAGTCTAGACTTAGGTTGTTTTCCACTTTTCCATCAATGACAAAAAAATTGCAATTTATTCCTCTGTTTCTTTCACCCAAAGTCCAAATTATAAGGCATTTCTTTTTTGTCCAAATTTAAGGCATTTCTTTTACCCAAAGTCCAAATTGCAATTTATTTTGTTTTTTTTTTACCACTTGTCTTATTAACAAAAAGTTATGCAAACATAGTCAAATTGAAGTCATTTTTGAAGAAGATCTATTAATAAAGCAAACCACAACAAAAGATATAATATTTTTACGTAATTTTTTTAAATAAGACCACAGGTTAAACTTAGGGTAAAAGGTAAAATATCTTATAGTTTAGAATGGATTTTAGTTACGATGTATTCCTCTATTCTAATTTATAAGTCGTGGCTTGGATTTTAGTTACGATGTACTCTTCTATTCTAAATGAATAAACAAACATTTTGCTAGCTAAAGTATGTCTCGCTAAAATGGATGGAAAAAATTCAAAAAGCGAACGTGAATGGCTTGGAGTAATTTGCAATACGTTTTCACCCCAAACGTCGCAAAGAGCTACGGGAATCGGGATTCATGAATCCCTGAAAAACAGCCAAGCCAGCCTTCTCGTCTTCCCTCTTCATCATACGCCTGTATAATACAGCCAAAAACAACCAAACCCAACCCTGAAGGCGCCGCCCCTCGTCTCTTGACTCCTCGAGCCTTTCTCGTCTTCCCCCTTCAGACGCGCCGCCCTAACCCTCGCATCCTCCTCCCTAACCCCTGCATCCTCTTCCTCGCCGCCGCCGGGGCCGATCTCCGCTGCCCGCCAGCCATGGAAGACTTCTGCGTGGTGTGCGCAGAGACGCTGGAGTGGGTGGCGTACGGATCGTGCGGGCACCGCGACGTGTGCTCCACCTGCGTCGCCCGTCTCCGTTTCGTGATGGACGATAAGAAGTGCTGCATCTGCAAGACCGTCTGCCCCTTCGTCTTCGTCACTAAGGTTCGTTCCTCTAGGGTTTGGCCTCTCCGTACGGGACTAGTTCCTTATCTGTGGTGGGGGTGCGCCGTTGGATCTTAGGGTCATCTAGGGTTTCGGTTGGATTGCCAGATTGGCTCTTGCTAGTGGAATTAGATGTTAAGGATCTCGTTCCGCGACTGGTATCATGAACGTTTTAGGTACTGGCGTGAATATACGATGCTCTTTGTCTTGTACCTTGATGTGGTCAGCATACTTTGTATCATAATCATGATTTAGTTACCTGGATAGTTAGGGCTTTGAGCTAGTCTCTGCCATGAGGATGGTTGCAGTGATCATTGTAAGCTCAGCAATTTGATTGTTTGAGATTAGTGCATATGAACAGCATCCATAAGAATATAATTGTATATTGTTTTCCCATTTCACAGGCCATGGGTGAATACACTAGAGTGGTGACTGATTTCTCAGTGTTCCCCCAGCGGGGTAAATGAGGGCAAAGCTGGGGATTTCTGGTACCATGAGGATACACAGGCATACTTTGATGATGCGGACCACTACCGGATGATACGGGCAATGTGTCGACTCTCTTGTAGTGTTTGTGACAACAATGCAGAAGATCAGGTCGCCCTTGCTGCTCAAGCAAAGCGCAGAAGCAAGTTCAGGAGCATCGATCAACTAAAAGGGTCATTTGTTCCATCAGCATAGGTTGCTCATGTGCAATCTTTGCTTGGAGGGGAGGAAGGTGAGATACTTGATGAACTAGCATATTGTGTGTTAGGAATCACACTAATTTGCATTACCGAAAGTGTCATCTTCTCTTAGTTGATTTCATGGATTATGCTGTCAACTTTAGCATCAAACTATAGACACATGTTTTGACACACTAATTTGAATTACTAAGTGTCATCTTCTCTTAGTTGATTTCATTGATTATGCTGTCAACTTTAGCATCAAACTTTAGACACATGTTTTGAATGATCTATATATGATTTTCATTTGTCCATGTTTCATGCATAATGTTCTTGTCTATAGGCCCCTACATTGTACATGTACAGTGCTGTACAGTTTATTTTGGCTTCAGTATATGATGCTGGTACTGCTATAGCTTACATAGGGAAATGTTAGGTCTCGGTGGAAACTGTAAAACATATTTTGTAATTGAAAAATATTGTTTCCTTCCGGTAGTTTTTTTCAGCGGTGAAAACTGTAAAACTTATTTTGTTTTATTTTATATAACATGGTTTAATTTGATGATGTTTTTTTTCAGAATATGCATCTCAACCTAATGGATACAGTTGAAATGAATAGCCTATTTGAACTATTTAAACTGAATACCTGATTATTGTTTGCAACTAGCATGCTTGACGTTGTGATATCTGGTGCTTATGTGACTTGCAACTAGGATGCTTGCAACTATACATGTTGTTCTCTCTGATTCAAATGTAGGTTGTTTAGGAAAGTGAAACATGACATGTTTGGTTCAAGCCCCGCAGGTAGCTCCCACCAGGCAGCATTGCCAAATGCAGGTGTCTGAGGGATCGCTGCCTGGTCCCGAGGGCTCTGTCCAGGAGCAAACCAAACTAGTCCAGTCTCCAGAGTGACACTCTGACTTGCAAGTCTTGTTAATATAGTATATTTTATATGATTTTTATAGTGAAAATCATTTATAATGAAAGCATTTTCCATATATTTATGGACCAAGATGAATTTGTGTAATTCCATCCCCCCCCTCCCCCAAATATATTTATGGAGCAAGTTGAATTTTATTGACCAGATAGAATCCTAAAAACCATCTATATTTTAACTCCAATCTATTATCTTCGTTTTTCTACTTCATTATGCAGATGCAATTAGAAGTTTCACATTCATGATTGTTTATTGAAATGGTTTGTATGTGTTTTGAAGGTGTTCATTTGTGAACAAAAGCTTTATTCAAGGTCACAGTTAGCTCAGCATATGAAAACTGGTGACTCTGAAGTGGATGGCTCTGAGGTAGAGCGCAATGGTTTTGCTGGTCATCCAATGTGTGAGTTTTGCAGAAGTTCATTTTATGGAGATAATGAGCTTTACACTCATATGTCCAGGGAACACTATTCTTGCCACATATGCCAGAGGTATACTGCAATCTTTATCCTTAGCTAAACTTATGCAACGATTTATTCGATGTGTTGAATTTATGATTTTTTTTTTTTATAGGCAGCATCCTGGGCGGTATGACTATTTTCGGAACTATGATGACCTTGAGGTATGCTGTACCAATATCTCTTATATCCAACATATATGCAGCAAAATCTAGTTGTAATTATGCCCATATCCATTAGCTCAGGTGCATTGCATCTACAGTTTTACTTTGGCGCCTAGCTGGGCTGAGTCCCTTGGGAAAGTGGTCATAACTGCATTCTCATATATCTTCTTTCAATTCAATTCAGTTGCATTTTCGAAAAGATCATTTCCTCTGTGAAGACGAAGCTTGTTTGACAAAGAAGTTTGTTGTCTTCACGAGTGAAGGGGAGCTGAAGGCAAGTTGTACAAGTTATTGATTTGCTAGTTTTCATCAGCCATTTACTACATGTACCGAGTTTTTTTTGGTTCTTATTGAGTAGTGTATTTCAACAGAGGCATAATGCTATGGAGCACGGCGGGCGGATGTCTCGTGCTCAGAGGAATGCTGCACTTCAGGTGTGAACCTGGTTCTAGAATTTTCGTTTCCTATTATGGTTTCCCTCTATCCGATGTTTCTTGGTAAAAGATTCAATATTTTGTTACTTTATTTGGTTCATCCAGACTAAGTTTTCTAATTTGCCTCTTTCAGATACCTACCAGTTTTATATATCGCAGAAATGAGCAAGAACAACGGCGTGGCAGAGGTAGGGGCGTAATGCTCTCCATGATGGGCCTGACAGTCATATCTCATCATCTGCACAAAACATCCGGGCAACCGCCGATGGCCACGCTGGTAGTCTTGATAATGTTTCAGGGTCGTTTCAGTCATTAAGTATTGGATCTAGTTCTGGGGGAGCTGAAGTTGGCCAAGGCTCAAGGACTGGACGAGTGCTTGAACAGTTGTCCTTCCCACCTCTTTCAGACCCAGATATTCCTGACAACAGCGTTGATTCTTTTCATGATGAAACTTCATTTCCTTCATTATCAGAGCAGCAATCCAGGTATGCACTTGCTCTCAATCAGAGTGCAAGGGGCTCACGAGGCTTGGGGATGAGTCACTGTTCCCCCCTTTGCCTGGGTCTAGTAACAATAGGGGTGCTGCTTCAGCCCAACAGGGATTACAAAGTTTAGCCAGGAGCACACTTGCAGCAAGACTTCAACGTAGCAAGGGCCCTGTGAAGGTACTTTAATACTGCTCGGCCTCGTCCTCCTGAAAATCATGAAGTCCTCTCTAGCTCCACCCAGACGTGGCCTACACCTGATCAGGGCCTACTCTCTGGATCTTCTCAGCTTCGATCTGGAACTCAACCAACAAGAGAGATTGGGTCTGTGCCAGCTGTCTCCAGTAACACTGTGTGGAATCCAGTTGCTACAAACAAGATGAAGCACTCTGTTTCTACGCCTAATCTTGTGTCTGGTGGCTCCTCTGCCCAAGCATCATCAAGTTCAGCTTATGGTAGCAACAGAAGTCAAGATCCTCCTCAAGCTAACCAAACTTTGCCTGTTGCAGAGGATGTCCGTGCTGCAAACAAATCTCTGGTTGAAAGAATGCGTTCTGCTCTGGGAATGGATGAGGACAGGTACTCTGCATTCAAAGAGATTGCTGGTGAATACCGTCAAGGTATCATAGATACTTCGGAGTATCTTTCATATGTCGAGCAGTTTGGATTGTCACACCTTGTTCCTGAAATGGCTAGGCTATTACCTGATCCTCGAAAACAGAGGGAACTTGCTGATGCATATTATACAAATATACGGTTTAAAAGCCTCCAAGAAAATGGAGGTGGAACTGGCTCACAAGAGGGCAGCCGTAAAAAAGAAGGGGAAGGGGAAAGCTCCTGTCACAGAAAGCAGTGCTGCTAATGATGTGAAGGGTGCACTAGCAGACAACATTCTGGACACTGTAAGAAGGCTTCAATCAAACCACCAGGCTCAGGAAGGAGAGGCTGAGGTGCTGTCGAAGGATGGGTATCGACCTTCCAAGGGGTTCCAACTGGCAGCTGGACCTTCAGCTAATCTGGACAGTGATGCTAGTTCCAACATAAATTCATCTGGTGCAAAAGATAACACTGGAAAGGGAGGAGGCAATAAGCAACCAAAGAAGACATCAAAGTTTCTCAGAGCTCGTTTTAGGTGACAACTCATTAGCCACCCTTGATTTAAGTCGTCCTAGTGCAAGCCCTGAACGTCCTGAAAGGGAATCACAAGGCTCAGAGACTGGTTTGCCAGTGCAAGGTGCTTGGAAGAATGGTGGGGGTCAGAAACTCTTTTTGAGCAATGGACGGAAGTAAGAGTCATTCCAACTGCATTTAGACGTGGAGACGGGGTCCTCTGTGCCAAGTGTTTGGAAGAATGGTTGGGGGCAGAAACTCTCTCTGAGCAATGGACGGAAGAAAAGTCATTGCAACTGCATTTAGACGTGTTCATATGCCTGATCAACAACTAGGCAGTGTCCTGTGCGTTTCTATGGGCACACAAATTTGAACTATATCAAATTTTGTAGCCATGAATTTCAAACTCGTAATGATGTGTGGGCAACACGTACTTAAATGTGGTATAAATATACTATACTAGATGATTTTGTGTGCGTTGCTAGGGAGCATGTTTGGTATTGTCGAAACGGCTAAAATCAAGATATAGATATAGAGGATTCGTGTATACATTGCTATCTGTTTCGAATGCTTCTTCTTTCGAAGGGAAAAATATCTCATTGCTGAAGTATGCAAACCATTTAAACAGATTGTTCTTGACTGCATTTCCTTGTGTGGCACCCCTATTGTGAATTTGTGATAGATATTTACGATATGCTACAAGTACAAGAAATTTATGAGATAAGTGAACCGTGTTTAAGCTAACTACAAGCTAAGATGGATTGTAATGATCTATATATACTATATAGCCAACAACAGCTGTATTTTTAGCCTTGCTCTGATGTTAGCTATGCCTATCTTTACGGAAACGTACTCCACGTTACCCAGTGGGAAGAACGAGTTGTTTGTTGGATAATATGCCTTCAGCCTTCAGGTGAGACGAGGCTATAACACCTGGGCTGACAGGCACGGGAGAACGATGCGCCGGCTGAAAGCTACGGGAGAAAGATGTGTCGCCCACTTGTGCAGGGATCAGCAAGTTCACGGACTATACACAAGCGATGACGATCTGTTAACTTGTACGCTGGGACGCAGGGAATAGCCAACTGGCTGCATCCAATCATATTTTTACATTTTTTTTCCAAGAATCATATTTTTTACATATACCAACAACAAAAATAACAAGGTGCCAGCATGACCATGAGCATGGCGGTAACTATACCAAATGCTAATACTATTCCAAATCCATAACTATTGTGTCTGGATTTCAGTTAAAAATTCATAAACTACCAAACCATTGGTATCGATCAGGCAAAATTCCTTAGGTAAGTACACATAAATTTTGTTGTTGTCATTTTCTCTGAAAACTAACAACATGTCTATGAAGGATGAGATAAAAGATGGAAAAGTATCATAAAAACACATCAAGAATATTAGCAATGTATCAAATTGAATAATTTTTGTCAACTGAACCATGATATCCCTCGAGCTCCTTTCAGTTAAATACAGTGTTTATTTTAAAAAGAAAACCAACAAATTAAAAGAAAAATGTTATGATTGAGTTGACTCATCTTACTCCTGTTAACCTATTTTATACTTCAAAAGTTAAAAACTACTAGTTTCTTGTAGTCCATTAACATTAATTTGTGGATAGAGTCACCTACGCCGTCGGCGCATGGTATTAGCAACTTACTATAAGTCGAAGACAATCGGCTTTCCATGGCGGTGGTCTGATTCCAATCGCTTCCTCTGGTGGTAGTCTGTTGTTTCCTGCGCCTCCAATTGGCCAGCGTCAATAGAGGAATCAATCAATTCCTATGAAAAATTCCTTTGGAAAAGCTTTGATTTAAATGGGTACCAAAGTGACACTGGTGGGCTGCGTAAAGGTTTCGGGCTCCAGCACGACATCTTTTCGGCCCATATATTCGTACGTTCTGCACGGGGTCTTTGCAAATTGCAGTGTTGCGAGGCAAGACGGCCAGCCGAAGATAGTCTGGCAGAGTGGAGAGTGGCCGGGGCTCCTTTGCAGTGAGAGCAGGGCCCTAGTATGCCGCTGGCCGGTGCGTCAGCCGTCAGAAAGGCACAGGGCACGACAGGATCCAGCAATGAATGGCAGCATCATGTTTCATGCACCAACATGGGCCATCGGGTAGTATGGCCTACAACGTCCCGTACTCGTAAAAAGAAGACCAGTACAGTTAGGATTTTCCGGCATCGCTGATAGTAGTTGATGCTCACCAGATTAAAAACTGACACAAGTAGCAGTACTCATCATCCCCTAGTTACCAAGCTCCCGTGCACGCTCTCAAGCCTCAACGACATTAGCTATCTAAACAAGCTAAACACGCTACGCTATTGTTGTTCAAATCAAGATTTACGTTACACACAGCAGGTTGGACCAGATGTATTTTTCCTGCAAATCTGATGGGGGAATGCATGGTGGCGCCGCCTGGTGCTGCCGTGGTGGTGGTCTATTTCTGCGGCATCGCCGCCGGCTTCTTCCTCCCCGGGATGCATCTTCCCCTGATCCCTCCGTCGCCTTCCATCTGCTCATCCATCGTCTCCTCGCCGGGCCTACAACTCCTGAATGAAAAATTCGAAACAAAACTAATGAAGATCATCGATGCAATCGTTCCGTGAACCTACCACCCTGAGTAGCTAGAGCGGCCTGCAAACGCCAAATAGTAAACACGTGCCGACGTGCATAAGCAGTAAGCACGCATAGCCAGGCTCTTACGTCTCCTACTGGCTACAGTTCTACTAGTAACTCTACCATGTCAGCCTGTAGGTGTGCAGTGACTGTGCTGTGCGCTATGCAATGCAACTCTACACACAACTACTCCGTGGCCCCGTGCACAAAGTACGGTCACAGCAACTCTACAACTCTGTACACTGGCACAGTGCACAAAGTACGGTCACGGATGCTCAGCTACAGCCTCACCGGTCACCACACCACCCCGACACATGGTCCGTGGCCCCGTGCCAATTAATCAGGCATGCCAAAAGTCCATCAAATCCCGTGGAACAGTGACTACTACTTCGGTACTCCGTTGATACGCTACTCCTGCCGTCGTACGACTCGTACCATTCCACTCTTTCTATGGCTGATAACCACATTCCATGTGATCAACGAGTGTGTTTAGATCCCAAAATTTGGTGCAAAATTTTAGAGGAATGTCATATCAAAGTACTGTAGCACGTTTTGTTTGTTAGTGGTAAATATTATCCTACCATGACGTAACTAGACTCAAAAAAATCGCCTCGTAATATACATCTAAACTGTATAATTAGTTTATTTTTTTTATCTACATTTTGTACTGGCGTTGCATGTGACGGTATTTTGATGTGATAGGGAATCTTTTTTTGTGATAGTGAAATTTGGGAGAAAGTTGAGGTGCTAAACACACCCAACACGGCGGACATGGATGAGTACACACACATTCGCATTTGTGATCCCTTGTCCTCTTCCAAAACTAAATGGGGGGCACACGACACGCTGCTCATTTGTTGACCGGCCTCTAGTATGTCCTGTTCACGGCTAAACTCCAAGCTTCCCATTCAGTATCAACATGCCATGCATACTAGTAATACAAAACCTAGGACTACTAGGACGAGGACGAGATGGAGTGGTCTTTCGCGAAGACATGACCACACGAACGCGACTACGGAAAAAACTGCCAAAACCGCCAATTACCCAGCGTGTAATCCTGTCACAACCAGAGCAAAAATCCAAGGACGCGAGGTTACCTCTCCTCGTTGTACGAGTTGGAGCGCTTGAGCGAGGACGCCGGCAGCGGCGTGCCCCTACCGCCAGCTCCCTCCACGATGCTGCCACTGAAGTACTCCTTGTTCTCCACCGCGAGGTGTCCGAACCGGCGTCCCAGGTCGGCTCCCGCCCCCACCGCCGCCGCCTCATCCTCTTCGTCCTCGTCCTCGTCCGCTCCGCCGCGGGCCGAGAGGCGGCTGACCAGGCCGCAGCTCCGCCTCGGCTCGGCACGGCACTTCCCCGATCCGCCGCCGCCTCCACCTCCTGCCGCCCCGACAGGCGCCGTCGACCCGCACGCGATGAGCTGCAGCAGCATGGACGCGGGACGGCTCGGCTCCACGGGCTCCTGCAGTTCCGACGAGGCCCCCCGGCGCCCCGGCTGCTGCTGCTGCTGCGGCGCCGGCGCCGGCGGCTTGTCCGAGGACGTCGAGGATGGCGGCGAGGTCTCCTCGACGGGGAGCTCCACGGGGCGGGCACGGTTGGTGGTGCGCGCCGACACCGCGGGCTTGACGACGAGCCGGCCAGATGACGCCGTCCGGCGGTGGTGGTACGAGTACCCCAGCTCGTCGTCGTCCCGATCCTCAACGGCGTCGTCTCTGTAGCTGTCAGTGGCGTACTGCTTGTGGCTCATGTGCGGCAGCGCCAGCGCCGGCTTCGTCGGCGACCTATCGGTCACGCGGAGGTGCTGGAACCGATCTGCATGCAACAAGCCAACAAGCAAGCAGCACCAGGTGAAGTGTCAGGAAGAGAGGAAAAAAAAAAAAAGCTCAGACACTGCACCAGTTGAAGAAATGAATGATCTGGCGAGACACAGGTGGCTAATTAATTTCAGATGATGGGCGCTTCCACATCACAAAGTCTTCACGAATTACGAGGTGGTGCAGAATGACAGACGTGCACCGTGTGAAAAAGGCAGAAAAGGCTGCGCTCGCATTTACCCAGCTGGCCGACCATGGTCGTTCAAGTCCACCCAGGTTGACGGTGGTGCGAACAAAGAAAACCAAAGGGGGAAAAGAAATGGAGCAGTACAGCTTTCTTACGGGACATAAACAAGATAAACCAACCTACTGTGCCCCTAATGATTCAAAAATCAGCGTGTGAATTTGCATTGTTCATTCATACTATGCTTCTGCTTTCATGTGCATGCAACTTTGGAAGAGATGGACATTTTGAGCAAGGTCAACGCAACTAACACGGACGAGATCGATGATGGAAGTAGGAGACGAGGATGGATGGGTACCAGACGAGCAGCCAGGGAAGATCTCGGAGCCCTTGAGCACGTACTCCACGCCGTCGGACGGGTAGATCACGTCGTTCTCCGACAGGTCGTTCCACACGTACCCGTTCTTGTAGTTCCTTCAACAACCAAAATGCCGCCGGCCGGCAGTTTTCGTGTAAGCTCACTTGTTCTGCTATCAATCATGGTACGCACCCTTGCTCGTGTAGTGTATAGAGAATGGAAGTACTAGAGCTAGCAATACGCACCTCTTGCAGGACCATGAGAAGAGAGCCGGCATGCCCTTGCCCCTCAGCAGTGTGAGCCTGTCCATGACATCTTCACAGCCGCGAGAACGTAGTAACAAGAAGATTGCAGCAGCATCAGTAGTCAGCAGCTTCATAGAGTGAACGACAGAGAAAGAACACGCAGCTAATAGTACCACAGGAAGGAGTGGTTACCTTTCAGGCGGAGTGGCTGGTGCGGGTGCTGCGCGAGCTCCATGAAGTGCGGGTGCTCCAGCTGGCCGTTCCGGCAGAGATAGTAGATGATCTGCACCTTCCTCATGGGCCTCGCCGGCGCCGGCCTCGCCGACAACGCGTACGTCGACGGCGGCGGCGGCCTGCCACGCTCGGGGCTCGCCTCCATCCTGCCCACCGGCAGCCTCCTCCCTCCCGCTCCGCCCGCCTCCATTCCCTCCTCTCCTGCTAGCTGGGGGCTCTTGCAGGGAGTGGAGCAGGAAATGACGAGTCGACGACCGGCGGCCCCGCAGACGACCCAAGGAGAGCAGAGGAGACGACGAGTGTGGAGTGGGAATGGATGGAACGTCAGCCGAACCGAGTACAACCAGGCAGGCGAGCACTTTTTATACGTCGCGTCGCGCGCTTTGCGGGTTTCGAAGGAAGCCGTCAGTCACTCGGTGGAATGGCCCACCCAAACAGCCACTTTTCCTTCCCCGGCCATCGTCGTGGTCCGTCCGGTTAGATTTCGCTTTTAACTGCGCCGCGCCGGCCACTCGATTACCACCGCACGGCGGGCGACACGGTGGAAGCAGAGCAAGGAAAAGAGAAGGGCGGGCGGGCGGGCGGGGCATGCAGACGGCGTCATCAATCGTGTAGTACTGCGGCGCATTGATGGCGCCTGCGCCGCACGGTGCAGTGCAGCGCTGCCGTGGGCAGCGCCGGTGTGGCCGGGGCCCGGCAGGGACGTGATGTGGACTTCTGCTGCGGGGCGGGGCGGGACGAGGAGACTGGAGAGGGAAGGGGAGGGGACCCGCGCGCATGGGCATACGGCTAGCCGGCCCCCTCCTGCCCACGAGATCATCTGAATTCGGAACGAGATCCTCTACGGTTGCTTGAACGACCTGTCTCTGCGGTTGGCCAATCTCTGCCGTTTATCTCTTATCCAACAGTCAGCTTAGAAGCTAGTCTAGCAGGCCTCCAACCGGCCCACATAAGCCCATCTTGGTGCTCTGCATCTAACCAGGCACAATCGGCCAATCCCCGGCGTACTTACTTTGCCGCCCGGACCACGCTTTTGGCGCGAGAGTGGAAGGGCTGTCTGGCGGCAAATCCGATTCTGCTGCTCGTGCTCGTGCTCTCCATCTACTGCTCATACTGGTTTCGATCAATCTGTTGTTCGTGCTGCTGCTCTCCATCGGTTAGCAAGTCCCTGAAATCTCTACACTCACGTCACCTCTTGCTCTGTACAGTGTACTTAAGCTAGGGTTGTTCTAAGTTTATTTTTTTTTTTTATTCTTGATTCTTTGGATTTTGCTAGATTTGATGGACCGAAGGAATCTGATATATTGAAAGGAACATCAATTTGCTTGATTGAAGATTTTATTTTTCATATTTAAGATGGAAGAAAAAAGGTGTGTAATGCCGTGATTTTTTTGTGGTCCAACTAATTTGGGGATAGATTTTAGTTGTTCGGGTTCACCACCTAATATGATGTCATCTATATCTATTTTCTTGTAGAGGGGGTGCGCTTTCCTAATCTTTTACCTCAAGTTGGCATGGACTTGATACTATAGATGAGGCTTGGATGTTTTGGATTAGCTATGGGGGTCGAGAAGGCTTTGAGGTGAGGAAAAGTTACACTAACAAAAGAAAGTCGGATGGGAAGATTAGTTCCCGCAGATTAGTTTGTGCAAATGAGGGTCTGAAAAGCCAAATAAAAGAGATCATCTAATAAAGTGTCCAAGAATTTGAAACTAGAACCAACCGTGGAAGTTCGTATGGGGCTTATAATGGACAAGAATAGTGGAAATTATAAAGTGACCGACGTGGTTTTGGAACACAATCACACCCTTCATCCGCCACAAACCTCACACTTAATGGTGTCCCGGAGGAAAATTTCACGATTACAAGGTTTTGAAATTGAGACGGTGATGATGCGGAATTGGGCCCAAAGTCGCTCATGAGTTGGCTTGCATCCAAGTTGGTGGCTCGGTTAATCTCGTTACACTCTTCAAGACCACAAGAACTATTTGCGGGGCAAGCGACAACGGGAGATGGCATATGGTCAAGCGAGGAAGCATGCTTATGTATTTTCGGGGAAAAAATTGTTGAGAACCCATCATTTCAAAGTATGCATTGCGAGATGGATCGGGAAGAACAGATTGCAAACATATTCGGGGCCGATGCTAAAATGCTCACCGACTATGCATATTTTGTGATGTTGTCGGTTTTGATACTACCTTTGGTACAAACGGGGAGAGTTGGCCTTTTTGGCGTATTTGTTGGGTTCAATCATTTTAGAGAAACAAGTGGTGTTTGGTGCTTGTCTCATGTATGATGAGACATTTGAATCCTTCAAGTGGCTATTTGAGACCTTCTTGAGAGCCAATAATGGCAAGCAACCCAAAACAATATATACTGATCAAGATTATGCAATGAGAAAGGTAATTAAGACAGTATTTTTAGAATCATGGCATGGTTTGTGCACTTTTCACATTATGCAGAATGCCGTGAAGCATATACTTGAACTAGCTGACGAAGAATCAGATGATTCTCCCAAACAAGAAGTAGAAGACAACAATAAAGAACCAAGTATTTCTCAGATTTCGGTGCGTGTATGTATGAGTATGAAGATGAAGCAACATTTGAAGAAGCATTTAACAACATGAGGTCAAAGGCAAGCAAGCAAACTTGGTTGGATAGTATATACAAGGAAAGGGAAAAATGGGTTGAATGTTATATGAAGGATGTGTTCACATTAGGGATGAGAAGTACACAACTCGGTGAGAGTTTGAACAATGACCTAAAGCGACATTTCAAATCTGATTTAGATATGCTTAGATTTCTCAAGCAATTTGAAAGGGTTGTGGAATATAAAAGAAAGAATGAATTGCAATCTGAATTTGATTCAAAGAAAAAAATTACCTAGAATCAAAATGAGGACACCTATGTTAATCCAAGCTAGCAAGTCGTACACCAACCTGTTTTTTTGAAGCTTTTTGAGTGAATACGAGAGATCAATGGTAGCATGCACCAAAACATTGGAAGGAACAAATGAATATCTTGTAGCAATTGGGAGTCTAGATGAACAAATGAATATCACCTTAGAGAAGGAGTACAAAGTCATTGGTCATCCATTAGAACAGATTAGTACATGCGCCTATGGGCAATTCAATAGAGTCGGAATACTATGTGGCCATGCTTTAAAAGTCCTTGATTTGATGAATATCAAATTACTTCTCACACACTATGTACTTGAAGAGATGGACGCGGGAAGCGCGCAAAGTGGAAAAAAGTACAGGACAACAAAGGCCGTGACATAATAGAGAATCCAAAATTAGATGAATTGTTGAACTACAAAGATATGGCTCGTAAATTCAACAATTTGGCACATCTAGTCGCAAGCCATCCAAAGATGCATCTTGTTAGTAAACAACACACTTGACATGCTCAGCAAGCAAATTGAAGAAAAAACTGAATGGTGTTACAAGCCCTATGGATCCCATCATCGCTCCCACCAATGTTACGGTGCCTAATGAGTTGTTGAGTACAGCAAGCCTAAAGAAAAAAGAGGTGGAAACAAAAACCTCAAAGCGCGCAAAAGCTTGGTACGAGAAGAAGCGCAAGTGTGCGAAAAAGAGAGTTAAAAACAAAGAAAACAATACAAAGTTGTCCGACAAGAAAAAGGAAAATGTTCAAAGGTATCCGACAACACATATCTCTCTAACTATTTTATTCTCTTGTTTCGATCGGAAGCAACATATCCGATTGTCTCTAGTTGTATCCATTGCAAAAGGTTTCAATAATATTTAAGTATTTGATTCTCTTTTATTTGAAGGAGCAAGAAACTATACAAGTGATGGACGACGATGCCACCACAGCCCAAAAGTCATCTTTGGCAGAGGAGGGAATTTCTGAACAATATGCGAGACATTTGTTCCTTCTCTCAACTATTGACGGTAACGACAGATGGTGTTATTGGTGAATTCTAGCAGTACAGATCATCCATGGAAATATGGCTCACCAACAACAATGCCATCATGTTCAGTTTCTCGTTCTGTAGCTCAAGTGTAAATATTAGCAGTTTGCTAGCAGCTTTTGTAGCAATATTATATCAGGTTGGATGACAAAGAATAGATAATCAGCAACAGCAACAGCTTTTGTGCAATGCAGTGACAAATGCATTCCAAACATCTATGTATAAACCAATGTCATCTTACAATGAGTAGAGTGACAATTTACATTTTGCTAACATTTACACGAGAATAGAACACCTCAAGCACATTTTACACTCTGCTAACATTTGCGAGAATGGTGGCACTGAAAGATCGGCGAGAACAAAATTCTTTGAAGCACATTTTACAGTAAATAAACATCTTCCCGACCACCACATGGTTGGCTATGGGGCGGGCGGCATCTGCGGCCACTTTCGGCGTCGCGCCGCAGTGGGAGGGAGCTATACGCCGGCGTGGTGAGCAACGGTGTCGACGGCGGCTTCATCGGTGACCGGGCTCGTCGCCGTGTGGCGAGATGAGGAGCGCCACACCAGCCCGCGGCGTCGGGCATGGAGAGGACGGGTGCGTCGCGCTTTGAAGGGCGGAGCGCCGTGCGCGCTCCCGCGCGCTGCCGAAGACGGCGGCCGCCGGCTCCGGGGATGCGCTGGCGGGGCGGCGGCCGCTCCGCTTCCGGAGATGCGCTGGCGAGGGCGGCAGCCGCTCCGCTCAAGGACGATCGCGCCCAAAGCAGGATGGCTGCCCGATCCGGTGGCACCCGGCGAGGAAGGGAGCAACGCGGCGCCCAGGTTGCGCCGGCAACGGCGACGGGAAGAGCCGCGCCGCCCATGAGCGAGAAACGGCGGCGGAGGGATGCCGGAGTTGTGAGGGGCGATGGCGGGGAATCCCGCGGATGGGCTCATGGGCGGTTGGAGTCCTATTAAATTGGACTTCCTAGAGTTGGCGGTTGGATTAGATATGAACGGCGGGGATTAGCCAACCGCGCACCAGTCGTTCCAAAGAACCGTAGATATAGATGTTCACCGTGCCGTGCCAAAGCCGCCGTTTGCCGTCGCGTCTTGCGCGCGTCGTGCGGCCGTGCCGTGCCTCCGGCGTGCTCGTGCGCCGCGCCGTCGGCCCAAGGCACGGCCGTGAGCCGTCGTCGCCGCGAGACGAGCACGCGTCTGGCGCCGGCGGCCCGAGAGCACGACGCGCGAGGTGCCTCACGCGCCGCCCGGGGGCCCTGCTGCCTCCGCCCGTGGGGCTCGTCGCTCGCGGTGCAGGAGGCCTGGAGCTCGTTCCTCGGCGCTCGTCGCCGCTGCTGCTCTTTGGAGCTCGTCCCTCCACGCCACCACCGGAGGCGAGGCCGCGAACCAAAGGCGACGCGATGGCGGCGCTTCGTCTCGCCGCAGCGCGGGAACCGCCCTTTCGTTGCAAGGGCACCGGCGGCGGTCGCCCCAGCGCAAGAGCCGTCACTTTCGTTGCAGCGGCCGGAGGAGTCCGCCGCCCAGGGCACGGCGGCGTGGAGGAGGCGGGGCTGCCGGCTGCGGCGTCTTGGCGAGATCTCGCGTCGCGGGGCATCATCGGGAGGGAACTGGGAACCGGTGATGGGCTGTTTTATTTTCTTTTTTTTTAGGCAAATAGTGTTGGGCAGGCTGTTGGGCCAAGACAATGGTGATGGAGTTGTGTTGGCGGGGCCGCCGCGGCCGCCGGGCCGTCGCGCGGTGCCGTGCCACGGGCCGGGGTGGCGGCCCGTGCACGGCCCTGGTCACTCGGGCCGTGCCGGCCCCTGGCCCGGTGGTCATCGGGCCGTGCCGTGCTCGGGCCGGGCCAAAAGGTCGGGCCACGGGCGCGCCAACGGGCCTCGGGCTGCATGCACATATATAACCGTAGAGGATCTCGTTCCCTGAATTCGGTCTCCCTGACTGCTGCTGGCAGTCACTCCATCTCTACCGTCCGCTGGCATCCAACGGAGCAGATGAGCCCGAGCACTCTGCCTCCTCGTTCGCACGTATTGTGCAGGTTGTGGCCCAATAACTCAGCGGCCAGCCCCTGCCGAGAGCGTGCCGAGAGCTCCCCAAATCGCTGCCGCCGTCTTCTTCGCCATCGCGTCGAGGAGAGTTGTGCCGTCTCCATCCCCTCCTTGAGCGGCGCCGTCGCCATTCCCTCGCCATAGATGAGCCGTCGCCATTCATTTGCTGTGGGACACATCATCGCCGTTCCCAGGCCGGAAAGTGTATTCCCGTCGTCGTTCCTTGCCGAGCGCCGTCGTCCTCTTGGACGCTGCTGCCGCCCTGCAGCGTTTCCATCCTCGTCCAGGAGCTTTCCAGGATAACGGCTGTTGTCCTGGAGGCTGGAGCTCGACTAGCTTCAGCACGGGTGCTGTCCAGGAGGACTGGAGGAGCTCTCAATCTCTAATGCTCTACAGTCTGTATGCTGTATGCAGCACGGCCGCTAGCTGCTTTATCCCATGATTAGCTTCTTCTCTGCTGTGTCTTCTTCTTGCTTGCCGATCGAGATCATCATGGGCCAAAACATGCGCTTACGAAAGGAGCGGTATGCCAGGGCTCAGCTGCTCCGTCGGATAGCATTGAACGGCAGGATGGAGTGACTGCCGGCAGCAGTCACGGAGACCGAATTCAGAGGATCTCGTTCCGCCTTTCCTGGGTTCGTCGCGCGCACTTCGGCCGGCTGCCGAGCCAAGCGTCTCCCTCCCTCACCACACACCCTGCTTTGGTCTGGTTTGAGGTTGCGATTGCGATTGCATGTCCAGGATGGACACGCGACGATTAGCAAGCGTCTTGTAAGATCAACTAGTGCATTGCAGTGAGGGACTGCATGCAGCTTTTAGGGACACTCAGGTCAAGCCTGCTAAGCCTGCTTTGATCTGATCCTGATGGGATGGGAAATGGCAGGTCGAGTCGTGCCTTTAAAATCCAAATGCTCCACGACGGGCCCAAGCAATTCAGTTACGGGCCACTTCTGGTTGCTCTTGCTCTAGGCCAATGGTAATAGCTCTGGTAAATTATTTTTGGCCTTTCTCTAATGTTTACAAATCTTGTCTAAAAGGGAAAACCAGGTCTTTGACGTTTCACACTCTTGAAACCCGACGAAAACCGCAAGGACGATAAATCGTAGTACAGTGAATATTTCGAAAAGATTATGTCATGATCCGAGGTGGGCCATTTCGAGAGTGGCTAATTGGGCCAAACGCGACGATCGCCGGCCTAGGAGGGGGCCGGGCGCGCGTGCAGGGGAGGCCGGCCCCTGCCGCCGCCGCTTCCCTCTCCCGTACTACTCCGAGTTTTTGCTTCGCCTTCAAGTTAGGATTATCTTAGATAATTTTTGGTGTGTAAGGGGCTATCTCATCTATAAGGGAGACCCTTATTAGGAAATAAATAAAATAGGAATTGCTTGTAAAAGGTATTCCGGTCGTATAAGGAAACCTTATAGAGATTGCTTAGATTACAAGTCCCACTAGTCGGGCTATATAAGCAAGAGGCATGTAATCTCTAGGGGGCAAGCAAGAAAATAAAAATATATCTCCGCCTTTAGCTCGTACGCCGCCGCCCCCTCCCGCCCCGCGCCCCGGCCCTGCCGCCGCCGCCGCTCACCATCACCTTCACCATCGTCCCCATCCTCATCTCTCCCCAAATTCCCCAACTCACGTGTCAATTCGGCCCAATCAGCCGAGAATCCGGCTGGTATCCGGAGACCGGGACGATTCCCACCACCCATGGCTTCAGAGATCCAAGAGTTCAACGCGGCGTTGAAGGCGCTCCTCGGCGACAACCGCCGGATCGCCAGCGCCGATGACATCGAGACTCGCCTACGCCGGATGGACTACGCGTCTACACCATGACGGACCCCCTCGCACGCATGACGACTACGGCCGGAGGGACAGCCCGGCGGCCGCGCGCCGCCCGCCGGCACCGGCCGCCGCCGCCCCGCCGCGCCCCCCCGCTGCGGATCCCGCCGGCGGCTCCGACCCGCTATCCTCCGGTGAAGGAAGATGACGGCGTTGCGGTGACACTCCGGCCATCATCAACGTCGCCTTCACTAACACAAGAAGCACCGCTGCCACTTCCTCTCCACCGACACCGCAACCGTGCGGGGACGCCCGGCGCAGAAGGTGCCAATCGCGACGCCGCCCTACCCCGGGCGCCAACCGCGGCGCCCCCGATCACGCCACCCGGCGCTCAGGCCCAAAGGTGCCACCCACGGCATCACGTCCCCCTCGCTACGTCACGCGGCGTCGCAAATCAAGGAGTACGGCGGCATCGACGATCCGGACCTCGGCTTCGCAAAGTCGGAACTCTTCTTCCGGCTAAACTTGAGATCGCCCGGCCGACTACGTGAGTTACGCTTTCCATCTCGTTGGTATTGTGCGAGCCGGTTCATGGATCTCGTCCAAGACGAACTCCCCAATCAAGTGGGACGAGTTCACTCACCGCCACGCCCGACACTTCGGACCGCCCACCTACCTCGACACTTCGGGCGCACGCGCCGCCTTCCCAGGGAGGCAAGTCGAACGACCACATCGACGCCTTCGAGAACTATGCACTACTCATGGAACTTGAGGGACGGCGCCGCGGTCGAGAATCTTCGTGGAAGGCCTACGGAGACGCCGCAACACGCTTTCGAATGGTTCGAGCCTCGTTCGTTGGAGGAGGCCATCGACCTCGCCCCGCCGCAACGACGACGGCGAGCCGGACGACACCAACGCGGATCCGCCATCGCCAAGAACGGCCGACCGCCCGCGAACACCCCTGGTGGCCTCGACGGCGACATTGCAGCGCTGCCCCTGTGTGACCGCATGCCGAGGGACAGCAACGTCTTGCCGTTGCCATGGAAGACATCGAGGGGTTGGCGGCCAGCGACATGATCACCGAGCCGCAAGTGGGCACAACTACGAACAAGGAGCTCGGGATCATCTCCGCCATCGAAGCCGGGCTCAAGCGCGCCAGTGGAGTCTACGCTACGGCATCGTGAGGTACTTTCATCGCTACTACATCCCCGCACTTCGAGATTCTCCGGGACTTCTGGGGGAGAACGTTCCACCGCACGGCGTAGCGGTGGGCTTCCACCTCCCCAATCGTCCCGGGAGGATCAGGGGGGCGTTCCAAGAAGCGTCCTTCTTCTCCAGCGCGCCCCGACGAGCGGATCGAGGGTGCCACCGTCCTCCTCTTCGACAACAACGTCACGATTGGCGCCCGTGGACAAAGGAGAGGCAGCTGGGACCTCCCGTCAACACGCCCGGCCGATCTCCTCCACGGCTGCCTCCTCGACTTCACCTCGCCGCCGCCGACGTCACATCGACACGTCTACTGCAGGCAACTCCATGCAAAGGTGCACGCACCGGCGACTTACACCCACGCGTCTCCACCCCGATTCGCCGGATGCTCGAGTCGTCGGGCACCCTCGGCGCCTCCGTCATGCATCGTGCATGCGCGGAACGTTCCTTCGTCAGCCCCCGCCGAGCTTCAACTTCAAAGCATCTACTTTGGAGATTTCCACCTCGACTTCTCCTTCTCGACAAGGATTCAAAGCATCGCAACGACAACAACGACAAGTCGCGGCCCTCTCGCCCTCTACGCCGGCCTGGGATTGTCGCTTCCCCGCTTCGACGTGCCTTTCGCCACCACCGGTGGGTTGGGCGGCACGTGGGACGCGCCGCCTCGTCGAACGGTGGGGAAATGTCATGATCCGAATTGGGCCAGCCCGAGAGTGACTAATTGGGCCAAACGCGACGACCGCCGCCCGGGGAGGGGCCGAGGGGGCGCGCGCGCGAGGAGGCCGGCCCTTGCCGCCGCCGCTTTCCCTCTCCCGTACTACTCCGAGTTTGTTTCGCCTTCAAGTTAGGATTATCTTAGGTAATTTTTGGTGTGTGGGGGCTATCTCATCTATAAGGGAGACCCTTATTAGGAAATAAATAAAATAGGAATTGCTTGTAAAAGGTATTCCGGTCGTATAAGGAAACCTTATAGAGATTGCTTAGATTACAAGTCCCACTAGTCGGGCTATATAAGCAAGAGGCATGTAATCTCTAGGGGGCAAGCAAGAAAATAAAAATATTTCTCCGCCTTTAGCTCATTGCCGCCGCCGCCGCCTCCTGCCCGCAGCGCCCACGCCCACGCCCCGCCGCCGCCACCTGGCCGCCGCCGCCGCCACCATCACCTTCACCATCGTCCCCCATCCTCATCTCTCCCCAAATTCCCCAACTCACGTGTCAATTCCGGCCCAATCTAGCCGTAATCCGACAGATTATAGACTTTATCAGAAAAAACATCAAAACGCTTTTTACATGGTTCATTTAAGTGACTTGATAATACAAGCGATAGGTGACCATCCCAAACTAAAGTACCCACTTTGTGCCAAATTAAGTATCATTTTGTGTTTTCGTGCTGCAAGTCCGACTCAGTTTATAGAAAAAAAATATGTGCGACATTTGTATATCTAGATAAATTTGTTAAAAATATATCCATATTCTTAACAATGCGAGAACCCACGTTTATTAAAGTCTAGTACTCAAACTCCAAGTGAGCGGCTTGAACCAGAAGGAACCAACCAATCCAGTTTGCTGTATTTCTTTTAATTTACTTTAATATGATTCTACGTGTTAATTTTGTGTTAATAATTTAGGCCGTCGCCAAACATAAATCATTCGCATGTTTGTAAGCAAGAAAAAACATTCTATGTGCAGCGAAGGCCATTAGTTTATGATATTGTAGCATCTTGCTGATGGAGCATGTCCTATTTAGCATCATTTTTCTTGTCCTATTTAGCATGTCCACTTACTATGGATCGTCACCGTAGCCTATTTTTGTATGGATCAAGAGGGCATATATCTACTAACAAAGGAGCACCATAGTTGTGTACCATTTTCAGATGGTAGAGGTTGGAATTTTTGTTTCATTATCGAAAAACAAAGAGGCACCAAACGTAAACCACATAACATTTAAATAATTTTAGACAATAAAAAGATAAAACATGATTTAAAAAGTAAGTCAAGTCTTATTTTTTTTTCTAGCCGAAACAACTCTTTTAACATTAAATCAAATTTTAGGATATTTAGTTGCATATTTCCACAGAAATATTTTTAATATATTTTTGAAAAAAAACAATCACGTAACCTGTTATAAAGGATATTGAACCTATAAACTATCAGCATAGTCCAATTTATCTTCCTGGTGGTGGATATGGTGCCATATTAACGCGTGTAGCTTGGCATCATGTAAGATAAAACCACTATTAAAACCAACCAATAGAAATTTCGGAAATATCATATTAACTGGAAGTTTGGAAACAAAGGTAGCTCTGATGGTGGCACATACTTTAAAATGATTTGGACAGGCAAGATACCTCCCAAAATAAAAATCTTTATGTGGCTACTAATGAATGATGCAATTCTGACCAAACATAATTTGATTAGAAGGAAATGGGTTGGAGATCCCACCTGTTTCTTTTGTGATAGAGAGGAAACATGCATACATTTATTTTTTGAATGTAGTACAGCTAAATCTGTTTGGTCCATTCTTACTTTATGTTTGGAGCTAATAACATTCCAACTTCGTTACACCTTTGCTGGGAGTGGTGCATAAGATGGCTTCCTTTTGAAAAAAAAATTACCATATCTGATATTTGTTGGGCTTTATGGAAGACCCACAACAAAGCTGGTTTTGAAAAGAAAAAGTTACTCAAGATCCTGTATACATTCTATGTTATGTCTGTGCACTCATGGGTTACTAGGTAGACTTGTACACGGGTGGTGACAAGGAGGCTTTGATCCAAGGAATCAACACGGTGCTAAAGATAGTCAAGAAGCGGCGTTAAGCAAGTGGTGTCAGGATGCTGGAGAATCAAGAGGAAGACAAGGAGGAATGATGGTTGACCAGTGTGATGAGCGCAAGACGAAGTACGTCTACATGATGCTCAGAAAGTTAGAGAGGTCTCGTGAAGCCTGTCGTTCACTCAAACTTGATGGTCTAAATGGCCCTTTTGTGAACTTTTATGTTAGCTGTCTTTCAGTTTAACTAGTATGAGACTTGTATGCCTGCTGAAAGCTTTGTTTCAACTGTCTAGATCTCGGTGCTCTTTTCTTGTTCTTCTTAAAAGTCTTTTATCTGTCTTTGCTACTCTAGTTACAATGCATTTCCGTTTATTTTAATGGAAATGGTGTTCCCCTCGGTTTTTTTTTTTTTTTTAGAAATTTCGGATTGTTAAAAGTTGGGGAAGGTTAAAATCGGTTTCGTTATCGAGCAATTAGAATCAAATTCTGAAACTGGTAGAAAGAAACTGCGACCCAAATGGAATGGGTTTATGGAGATAGATGTCCCCCACTGACCATTATTTATTTATATTTATAAATGATCCAGTGGCCCATCAAGACCAAATAGTACTCCCATGCATGCAACGCTGCAAACTGAGGAAACAGTGCTACACAGATAGAAGTCTCCAATGTAATTTATTTTGTCCTTGGACAACGAAGAATGAATGGCACGGCAGTAAGCTTAATTTATCTTGTCAGTTTTTCGCCATACTATGCAATAAAGAAACTTTGGTTTGTGTATCTAGGAGTACTAGCTCCATGCAGCAATGGCTATATTTGTTTTCAGAAGTTTTTATTTTCTTTTTGAGTGAATGCATACTAGGACTGGCTAGTATAAATTGCTGCACTTCATCGCCAGACTATCCTGTGGATCCCAGGGCCAGCTACTGTAGCAGCCCCCAAAGAAATGCTCTTGCAGGAAAAAATAGATCTGGCATCCCTTCTGTTCTTGATATAAATTCACGGGAGACAATATAGGAAAAGTTACTGTATCTTACATTGAAGGGCATTGACAAGCCCGTTCTGTTGGAAAAAAAAAGTTAATTACGATCAATAAATTCTCGCTCTAGGAACCTGCTGTACAGCAAATTTGTTCTATATGACGAGAAGCTGAAAGATGGAGTTGGGCCTTGTTTAGATTGCTAAAGTTTCTAACCTTTTTTCCCACTTTTCTCCATCACATCACATTAAATACACCAAAAGACCTATATTTGAAGTATTAAATGTAAGTAAAAAAAAATAACTAATTACACAGTTTAGATGTACATTCTGGAGACGATTCTTTTGAGCCTAGTTCTCCATGATAGGATGATATTTACCACTAACAAACGAAACGCGTCTTCACAATTATGCGATGTGACATGCGGTTCTAATTTTTAGCCATCCGAACAAGGCCTTGTTCTGTAGCGCGCGTTTGTTTTGTGTAAAAAAAAAAACTAGAGTAGCTAAACCTACGAGCATATATGGTATATATACATTTTTCAATTTTTCATTGATGGTAGTTGGTACTACGTAGTAGCTATGGCTTGGTATGGTAGGTTTATTGTACTCTCTCCATTCCACAATACTTTGCAATTTTTTTGACTCATATAAAAGCGTGTTTGATTTCGCTCGTCTTATTCAATTTTTTTATGTAAATTATAAAACAAACAAAACGTCATTACAATATCTTTAGTGATTTAATAAGTCATAACAAAAGTGGTAATATTTATTAAAAAAGTTGAATAAGACGAGAGGTCAAACACGTTTATATGCGTCAAAGAATTGCAAGTATTGTGGAACGGAGGGAGTAGCTCTTTCATCGTTCTGATATTATATTTATCAACACACTGTGAAACAAAAAAGTGACTGCATGCGGCAGCAGGGGCAAAAGGCGTAATGAAGCACGCTGCGCGTAGTAGACAGAAGAAAAATGCTACGGATGGGGCATGCAAAAGGAGAAGGAAATCAATCATGCCCGATGCATGTGCATCAATAATGTTAACCCCAAATAGCTACTGTCCACAAAGAAGGAAATGGCGGGCAAAGATAAGCAGATTGCCTATCTGCCTTTGCCTAACTGGGTGCAGCTCTACAGATCTACTGTAGTAGTACGGCTCTAGCTAGTCGCTGATCAGAACAGCAGCACTGTACTGAGAACAGGGTTGGGCAACAGACAGTAGCCCAGTACAGTACAACCGCCATAATTGAACGTTGCCGCTTTATCAAAAAAAAAAAAAAAACGTTGCCATTATTCAAGGTGAAAAGGTTAGACTAGATAGTAATAGTACAGTACCTTTGCTGTCATTGAGAAATCAATGGTTAGAACTAGACAGATGCTCAGGAACATCTAGGAGTAGAAGGTGTTGTGCGCATGGCATCATTAGGCTGTCTTGAGATGGGCTGAATTTGTTGCTTGATTCGGTTCATCTGTAGATTCTCAGGTTAAGAAGCAGATGGCGGCATGCAGCAAATGATAAGCCTGCAGGAAGAGGTGCGGCGCTGACGAGTATAGGAGGATATCGGGGTAGCATGGCTCCTTGGACGCCGTAACGTCTCTTGGAATCAAGTCTTTGGACGACTTTGTACCGTACAGTCAGGAGGCAATAATAGGCATCGCTAATCCAGAAACGAAGGAATCAATTGCGACGGAAAGAACAGGATAGTTAGCTACCAAAGGAAAGGTCAAAAAGGTTGCTACTATACATCTTGCATGGCGGTCCTAGAAGGGTCTCTTCTCTTCTGCTGCTGACCATGCACTAGTATGCTCACATGCATCGTCTGCGGAAACGGTTCAGAAAAGAGGCTACACTGTCCACTGCCCAGAAGAAGGAAGCAGACCAGGACGGCAGCAATGGCCGCCCAGATAGATGTACGCTGTGAGTTGTAGCAATGGCGCTGTATGCACGGGCACAGCCGCACAGCACCACAGCTCCTGACAGGCAGCCAGTGGCCAGGCCGCTTTGGCACCCAGCCTTCCATCCATCGTCGATGGACGATGGCCATGGCCCATGGTCGACGGACAAAACCAAAACCAGAGACCTCTCGGGACAGAAGGCCTTGTCGACCACTCATCTGCATTTGGATCCGTGCGCGCCTGCCCGTTGTCCCCGTCCCTGCAGCTTCGACAGCGCCATGCATGCACGCTGCCGTAAATGTTGGGCGCGCCGGGATCCCGCCCCGGCCGGCCGGCATTGTCGCTGTTGCTGAACCCAGTCCCCTGGAAGCGCGTGCTCAACGAGTCACGGAGATTACAGACGCTGCGGCCGGGGCGTGATGAGCGCAGCGCTGAGTGCTGACCCGCTGCTGCGACCTGCGGTGCGCCGATCGCTCGTGGAGTCGTGGCCTTGAGCAGAGCATGGAGTCAACGGTGTGCCGGAGTACTCATGTCGTTAATTCTTCCACAGTAGTAGTAGACTGCTCAGAGCACTTTCAATTGATGCAGATTCTTGTAGCCTTTATTTACACCGGAGATAAACTGTGTAAAGCACTAGTAAACTCTGTCATTGCTTTTGTTCTTGCCACTACCAGTAAATAGCACCTCTACTGACTGTTGCGGTGTTGCCATTTTGCCTTAGATGCACCCAAGCCCCAAGAGACTGAACTGATCGATACTCGCAAGAGCTGGCGTCCAGCGCTCATCCATGAGATTTGAAATGGCAACCATCATGCGCCAAAACGCCAAAAACGTCATCGCCAGAGGAAGTTCGGAGAAGATACACCACGTTGATGTAAGAAGCAGGCAGTTTTTCTTCTTTATATTCCATACTTTCTTCAATAACAAGCATTCATGTTCGGAATGACTACAGGAAGGAACACCAAAGGCTGGGGTGCAATATCAGACAAGGGCACGTTACATCAATGTACGAGCATAGATGAAACAAAACGTCGGCTTCATATGTCCAATTATTAACCAGCAAAATATGATACGAGAACAACAAATACAGGTGTTTAAACAGCTTATCCTTGGTGAAAAATGAAGGATGCCCAGGTCTGAAAGCCTTATTCATGCCGTCGTGACATGATGGCATTCCCAGTGCCTGCAATACAACAGGCCCTTACCAAACCTCAGGGCGGAGCTCACCAGTAGCCGGGGGCATCCATTTCCCGGAATTGTACACTCTCGCCAACCTTCCATCCTGGAACATCTTTCATGATCCTCGCCTCCTCCTCAAGATACTTCTTCCACTCTTTGACAAATCTACATGGGCAACATGGACCTCATGTGAATGCCAGAGAAAAATATAACACCAACGATAATGGCAGACAGTATTGGATAGTACCTTTCATCCTCTTCAGCTTGGAGCATCGGCAGTATAGCACTACGGGCAGCAATTTTCTCTTCTTTGAGTGCCCTGCATGCATAATTTCACCCCCATGAAGCTAAGACTGATGAGATAAAGGTATATATAGAAAATCACATCAACAGGTAGTAATTAGCTTAAGGCTGGTGATGCTAAAATACAAATAAATAACATATGCAAAATCTCAAAAGTACAGTAAACAATAGAAATCAATAAGACATGACAAGAAGACGAGATTCCAGGTGAAACTTGGATAACATATTAGCAGCACAATTAGTATCATAGCATATATAAGTCTCTGTAAAAGAATCAGTTTACTTGCTCAACAGCTAATACATAGAAAAGAGAAAAAAAAAAATGCATTCCTCAGGTTTGTCACTTTGTCCATTCCTTAGGCTGGTAGCACTTCCTTGTTCCATAAGTCTATCCATTATAAACAAAGGATAAAGTCCAAATTTGGCCCCTCAACTATTCTCTAGGTTCAATTCCAGTCTCACATCTTCAAACCGTTCATCATAATTAACAAGTCCCTCTGCTCATATCAGTGGTTTTGCTTGGCTTAGATAAAGTGATCCAACATGGAATTGGTTCACTGGCTAAACAATGTGTCTCTCCCTTCTTGAAAAGCATGTGGAGTATCTCTAAGGAATTAGCTATGGATAGGAGCGCTTGGAGACTAGCAATCAACGTGCCTGAACCGTGACCTTTGTTTCTTTTCTTGTTTACCCCTAACTCTATCTCTTGTCTTGTGCCCTATTTTTGTGTTTCTTTTATACCTGTTTCCTATGGGTTTCATCTCTAGCCTACCCAAACTAGCTTTGGACAAAAGGCTATGTTGTTGTTGTTGTTGTTTGTATCGCTAGACACAGACACAAACCAGCCAGCTTTGCAGGTTTCTGCACAGCATGCACCTTCCTCACTAGATTAGTTTTGCAGCCACAGAAAATTGTTTGTGGCTCTTGATATATATATATAAAAAAACTCGGACGGTGAGGGAAAGACCCCCCAACCACAGTTTTCACATAAGAAGAAACTTCTCAGCTCCCCCGACCGAGAAAACCCCGGAACCCTGGCCCTGCATGGGCCGGGACACCGTTGCCCTCAGGCTGGGTCTCCGATGCTCTTATCTTTTTGGGAAAAAAAAAAGATTCAAGACAGAGAAGAGAGAAGAGTGGCGTGAATTAAAGCTCGAGCAGGCAAGGAACATCGAACGCTTTGCATCCACTGCCGCTAGGGGTGAAACTCTCCTGTGTGTGTTGAGCTTGAGGAGCATCCAACTCTTTATCTCCACTTCTGCTAGGTGTGAGTGTGACACTGTGATGTTGGGGTCACAACACCACATGGCATCAGCCTTTGCCGCCACCGACTGTGAAGGTTGCTGGCTCTGTCCATGGTGATGACCCCCGGTCGTTGTACCTGTTACTAGAACACAATGGCTGCTACAGGCGAGGTGTTATGGCAAGGAATGCATCAGTGGTGGAGGCACCTCTACTGTCAAGCGCTAACGATAGCGCATGGCCCGGCTTGGAAGAAGGGCCATTTCTCAGGGAATCAGGCCCTGTGCAGTGAGATTGGGCCATTGGGGCACCACATATGGGTTGGGTGCAGAAAGCAGGAAATCAGATGTGTGGGCAGCAGGGATGGTGAGCAATTGCAACTCTGATTTTGGGATTTTTTTTGCTAGAATTGGTAATGGTGAGTGGTGCGTATGTTGCGTTGGTTTTGCGGGCATACTAGAAGGGATAGAGTTCGGAATGAAGATATTCGGGATAGGGTCGGGGTGGCTCCTATCGAGGAGAAATTGATTCAACATCGGTTGAGATGGTTTGGACATGTTCAACGGAGGCCTCCCGAGGCGCCGGTGCGTAGTGGAGTTCTAGAGCGGGTAGATAATGTAAAGAGAGGTAGAGGTCGGACCTAGACCGACTTGGGGACGAGGCGGTTAAGAGAGACCTTAAGGAGTGGAATATCTCCAAGGATTTAGCTTTGGACAGGAGCGCTTGGAGGCTAGCTATCAACGTGCTCGAACCATGACTTTGTTTCCTTTTCTATCTTTATCCTTTTTGTCCCGTGCCTTTTACGCCCTTTTGTACTTGTTTCATATGGGTTTCATCTCTAGCCTACCCCAACTAGCTTGGGACTAAAGGCTATGTTGTTGTTGTTGTTGGTAATGGTGAGTGGTGCTTATGTAATAAATGTGCGTGTGAACACTCGTGGCTCGCCCCGCTAATGGGCTGCAATCCGAGCCAAACCCACACCGTTCCATTTGATTACAAGCACGGTTAATAAACCAAACCAAGCCAAACTATTTCGAGTTCCATCCAATCCCACCCAAACCATAAGTGTTCTTCTCTCAAACTCATCGGGATTTTGGTTTGAACCCATTCTTTAAACCATGGTTTCGGCCCATGGTCCCGGTCACGCGACGGCCGCCCGGCACCAACGGACGGTGTGCGGCGCATGTGGCCGCCCTAGAGCTTGCCGGGACCGAACTCGGCGCGCGAGATGGAGCACTCGTGGACCCACGGGTGACGATGATGCTTGGAAACAACGCCGCCGGCCGCTGCGTGGCGGCGGCGGCGATGGTGGGAACGGTGTCCTCCGCGTCCGTACTCGACGCGGCCGCTTGCTTTAGCTCGTCGCCAGCTGCAACCCGGCATCGCGGACGATGCCGCCACGATTCGGACATCACGCGAAGGTTGCTTGGCCGGGCACAACAACTGCGCAGGATTCGGACATGGCGGCGGTATCTCTCGGCGCCCACGCATGGCTTGATACGGGCGTCCGGGTGCGGGCGAGTAAGGCCGGGCGACCGCAGCGGCGCAGTCCCGCAAGCGACTCTGCCCGCCCAGCTCCAAGCCAGCGGCGGGCAGGGACGATTACGGCCCTTGGTTTTCGATCAGAACTATGGGTGCTGGTGACAGTCCAAACCAAACCAGTCCATTAGCATTCTTAACCTATTCTCCACCAAACCAAAGCGGACCATCTAAAAACCAGCCCATTAAAACCATTCTAAACCAAACCATTAGCAGGGTGACTGGTGGCAACTACGAAACCATTCCAAGTTTCTAATTATACAATATTTAACAGAAGGAAAGCTCCACATTTCAACCTTAAACTCACATCTCTAAGTTTTCCAAACCTGAACTTTGGAAAAATATAGTTTTGTAATTTTGATGAACTCAACATGGTGGCAATGGACATATGTTGTATTTGAGTAATGAGTACTAAGTAATATTGTTGATGGGTCTATGGTGGACAACTGTATTATGTATTTGTGACTTTATATGTGTATAATTTGGCACTATTAGTCTATAAAATCATGTCAAGTTTCTGTCAAAATTGGCTGTTCAACTAGATATTACATGCAAGTATTTTTGGTATTTACCGAACTGAACCGAAAGAACAGAAACCGAAATTCGTCGGTACCCGAGTTTTTTTGGAACCGATCGGTACCGAGTTTGTCAGGAACCGTAGCAATGGTACAGGCCATAAAACACTATGTCTTAGTGTAAGAATAATTTTTAGACTAATGAACTAACTTAGAATGTGTCACAATTCAAGGTTAAAAATCAAACTGATGCTAGAGTTTCACAGATGCAATAGGGCTTAACAATATTTCAATATCAATACTGAAACCATCATTCTAATTCCTCAAATCGACTCTACTGTCGTAGCTAAATGATTTTAGCACAGAAGTAGATGATATCCAAGACAATCTTGATACAGTTGAGTAACCAACTAAAATTAGTTGCATACATAAAAGTCCATTGCATATCTCTGGCTCTCTGATTCATCACCTAAGATAGATAGCATTGCCAACCATTTTTCTTCTGTTAATTATGCAAAAGATGTGCAATCAGCAAGCCACATTGTAACATTAAGAGGATGAATTGTTCACTAAACCACATTTTTTCGAAACCGGGCATTGCCCGTTTTGCATTAAGAGAAGTGGGAATGTTTGATTTCATCCTAGGTGTCCCCCATAGCGAGGTGCCTGGGGGGTCGGCTAGGCAGAACACATACAAATGGCGCCGGCTGAGACGGTGGAGCTTAGAGGGTTGTACTAGGAAGGAAACCTATTTTGCGACGAGGAAGAGAGGTAAGCGCAGCTCTAACCGAAGACACCATAGTATCCATTTGAACATAGGTTGATTGGGCTGAGATTACACATCTCTTAGCTACTAGATAGACAGTTAAATTACAATGAACTGATTCCTCTGACATTAGGAAACTATCAGACTAACCCAATCACATATCAATTCGAACGTGATACGTGCATTTGCATACGAATCATAGTTAACCAATTTCCGAGTTTATAACATACTACCACGAATTTGAAGCAAACTACCTCTGCCAAAAATGAGATGCGCAATGTAATAGACAGGCAACTGAAAGAGCTGGCTGGGTGCGCGCACTTACCGGCGGACCTTGTTCCCCCTTGCCGACCTGATACATGCCATATGCGAAGGCACCGAAGGTGGTGAGAAAGATGGCGATGGCGCTGGGGCCCGTGTTGGGGATCCGGCGGGCGAACCGCACGGGCGCGAAACCGCCCGGCGGCGGCCCGTCCTGCAACACCGGCATCTCCTTGATGGAGGCCATCCCCGGCTTGTTCCGCACCAGGGACTCCGTCATCTTCGCTCCCCGATCCGGACGCCGGGCCGCCCGCTTGCAGATCTATGAGCTCCCCGCGGGGATGTCGCTAGGGTTAGTGGGGGGTGGGAGACGACGATTGCGCTGTGATTTGGGGACACTAGCCAGAGGAATCACGAATCCTCTACCTCAGTGAGAGAGTGGCTCGTCAATTCAGAGGTCTCCCGGGCCTATTTTGCAAGTGTGGATTTCTTTTAGGTGAAAACAAGGAAGAATGTAGTTGGGCCTAATTTTAGGCCCAGTAGAAACTGATCGTGAATGGGCTCATGTGCTTAGTGGAGTCCAGGATCCAATCATCGGCGTCCTTCTCATTTCTTTCTCTTATATTCTGTCCCTATTAGATTTTTTTTTTTTTTTTTTAGAAAGGACGGCAAAAAGTTTTTACCGCGATTTCTACTAGACGAAAAAAAAAGAGAAAAGGCAAGTGCCAGCCCAGTTTTTTTTTGAAACCGGCCGAGAAAAAACCATACAAATAAGGAGGGTACCCAACTCCCCCATGCACACCTAGGTACCAAAACAACCTCGACTCGCGCTACAATTAGCGCCTACTCAAACAACTTATACAACTCGACTAACACGACTCGGAAGGGAGCAAGATATCTAACGAAAACCGATCGGTTGGATTGGGTCATCAACACGAGGCTCCAACACTACCGCTTCGGTCGGATTGGGACGTCGACACGAGCCACCACTCGAGAAGGCACCAAGAAGAAACAAAAACAAAATGCACACAACACCGCACCACCACCACACGGGAAAGAAGCCGAAAAGCAAGCCGATGAGAACTGCACCGTTGTCACCAACGCCAGTGTCACGCCCAAAGCCGCAACCCATTGCAAACTCAAACAGACCCACGGACTCCTCCGCCATGGGGCTATCCATCTCAAGTCGCACACCCGTTGTCGATCTCTCGGCTCGGCGTTGCTACAGCAACCCCTCGCGGCACCATTGGAAACCACCGATCCCGAGCCCACTCTGGCGTGAGGGCCTCGCCTCACCCAATGCCTCACTCCACCGCTAGGGACTCGGACATCCGAAACCGCTCAGAGCAACCTTCGCTCGGCGAGTCACCAAGTTCACCACATCACCTTGCGCGCCAACCCAAGACTTCCAGCACCAAGGGGCCCTCTGCCCCTTCCCGCCAACACGGGCCACGCACTCCCAAGGCCTCCACGCATAGGCGACACCTCCAAACCGACCACCACCACTACCACAAGCCGAGACGGGTCTCCAGATGCGGCGCCTCAAAGGAGGGAACGACGCCAATGGCGTCGTCGTCGCACGTCCATAAAGGACTGGGTTTTCACCCCGAGAATCCCCAAGCGGCAAAGACACGGTATCCTTCAATAGTGCCCCCGCCAGGAACACGATGCCCCATGGGCGCCGCCACCATTGCCACCGCAATGGGGGCTTCGCCGGAAACAAACACCATGCTTGTCGCCCTCACATGGCCATGGCGGCCGATCCACACGCCCCGCCTCCGCCACGCCACTACCGGAGGCTTCGGCACCGTCCATGGCACCACCATGGCACCGAAGCAAGCACCGGACGCCCTAGACCCGCCACCGAGGCGCGCCGAAATGCCGTAATGCCGTCGAGGAGGAGAAGGGCATCGCCAACCAACTTTGCCGCACACCATCGCCCGCGCCGCGGGACGCCCCTGGACCCACCATCACCGGGCCGCCACGCCGGCCGAGAACGCGACGCACGAAGGGCCGCCGGACGACAGTGAGGCCAACGGCACCGGATCGCGCCCACCACGGGCGTCAAGCTGCGCCGATCGCTGCCACCTCCCCGCATTACCTCCGTGTCGTAACCGCCGACGCGACGCCGCCTACGCCACGGCGGCCACCGTCCCGGGGCTGCAGCAAGGCTGCGGCCCGGCACCGCGCCCGTTGCCTTGCACCGATCACGGCGCTCCCACGCACGACGGCCTTACGCCACAGCCGCGCGCTCAAAAACCGGCGGGGGCCTCCACCGGATCTGGGCCACGCCTTAACGGCGGACACACAGCGCCATCGGCGGCAAGACGGTGTCGGCCTCGCGGATCCGCCCCGAGCACCGCGCGGATCCGCCACGGGGGCCGCCAAAACGCCGCCATGGCCGGCGGCGCGCCATGGCCGCCACGCTCGCCCCGCTTTCGGGATGGAAGCGGCGATTGCCACCGGAGGGGGGAGACCCGCCGCCACCATCCTAGGGCCGACGGCCTCCGGCCGGCCTCCGGCGGCGGCAAGGGGGGCTGGGGTGGCGGATTTGTGGGGCGGCGGCGCGTGTTTCGTCCGCCCCGAAGTCATGGCGGGCGACTTGAGCGGCTCTAGATGGAGAGAGAAAGAAGACACCGCTCCCTATTGGACTTTGAGTTATTCAAAAAACATATTAGGTAGTTAATATAAATTTTGAGTTCCTAAAAAAGCATTTATCGTTCCTTATTAAATTTTGAACCAGCTAACATACTGTTCAAACTTGCCTAAAAAACTTTAAAGACCACAATGAAACACAAGAATTTTACAGAAACTGTACACAAACTTCACACAGGAATCAGTTGTTTTTCATGAGAAAAACACAAACTTCATTAGAATCTGCAACAGCTCCACGTTCATTTTCGTGCATCTCTCATTGGGGCCGGCCATTGAGTTGACACGTTGCCTGTTTGTGCTAGGTCGGGCGTCGCAGCGCGAGGCCGCGAGCTTCGTTCCCAAACAAACTGAGCATGACCTTGGCGTCGTCGTCAATGTCTCCGCGACTAGGACACTGTGCTTCCGTGCTTATACTGTACGATGACGGTTTCATTTCACAAAATGCTGGATGCCTGGACTAAACGACTGAATCCGACCGTGCCACCGGAGCGTTGGTGACGTGCGACGTGCGACCCAGAGAGATGCGCCTGGAGCTTTCGCGGCGGCTGTCGGTGAGGGCCGGACCGCTCCGGCGCCATGTGCTTACACTAGAGACTAGGCAATACCCGTCCTGAAAAGTGAAACCGGGGCGTGCACTTAGGGCCGGCCCTGAGAATTTGGGGGCCCAGGGCAAGGCTAAAAATTGAGGCCCCCACCTATGTACATCTGTTATCACCGATATAAGTGCTATGTACGAATTTTTAAAGCATATCTGTAAGGGTATATACTTTTAAAATACATTTAGGCCCCATTTGGCACAGCTCCACTTCATCGATGAGGACATTTTTTTAGAGATTCGGCTCCATGAACAGCTCTATCGATGGAGCTAGAGCCGCTTTTGTTAACCGTTTGGCAAAAATAGCTCCACACATATGATATTCTCTCATAGATTACCACGTAGGATGAAGTGAAGCCGAGAGAAACTACTATTTTTAGCTCCTTCTCACACCCAAAGCTTTGTGAGAGCACCTTTTAGGGGCTTCATCGGTGGAGCCATTTTCTTTTACCCCATTTCACTAAAAGCAACTCCAAATGGCTCCCGAAGCCGTTCGAGAAGCCCTGCTAAATGAGGCCTTAGTAAGTGAAAACTAGCAAGCACCATGACTCATATCTCTCCGGATTTTATTCCCAAAATAGATGCATGTATAGTGGCAAAAGTCTACAGGACTACACGGCACAAGTCAGCGTACGAGCATGCATGCAATACTAACGGACAAGCAAAAAAATTAGCCACAAATGGACAGTTTTTTTTGTGGCTGTGAGCGTGGAAGAGCAGCGTATACATACATATAACCATGCAGGGGCCCTTGATGAACTCGGGGCCCAGGGCGGCCGCCCCGTTTGCCCGCCCCCAGGGCCGGGGCTGCGTGCACTCTGCTCGGAAGCACCGCGTGGCGTGACGCGTGCGCGCGTGCGCGTGCCGGAGGCGAGCCGAGACGGAGGCTGCCCGCCACGCCCTTGCGCTCGCGCGACGAGCCAGGGTGGTCGGTCGGCCACTGGAACACGGACCCGGCGTTCCTCCTTCCGCCCCGGTCGGTGCTCGCGGTAGGTTAACTGACACGACGAGAAATCTGCGGTGCCGCGGACAGGGTGTTCGACACTGCCCCCGCTACCCGTCCGCGTGCCTCGCCCAGTGACGCGCGGCACACTACCGCGATCTCGGCGGTGCTGACGCTCGCGTGCCGGGGCGCCAGCTCCTCGCTGCAAGCGTGCAAGTGCAGCCAAGAACCACACGCCGGCCTTGTCCGTGCTCCTCAGCAGTCAGATTCTTTGAGCAGATGGGCATGTGAGCACCGACCGAGAACAAGCAGGAGGAACATTGGGATCGAATCTCTGAAAGGTAAACTGTAAAATAATCTTTTTGAAACCCAAGTCGTCTGCTCGATGGCACGCGAGAAACAGTACAAAGCTTGGATCTTGAGCCGAGAGCGACACCGACATGCGACAGCATGTGCCTCACACAAATGACTTTTGCTGGTGCCCCTACTTTTCGGTGTGCTAGCCATCGATTAGATACTTGCACTGCATTCTGACTCGATGCTTGCACTGCATTCTGAGCTTGATGACTGTCCTTGGTGGTTAGGAAATAAAAAATGGGAAAAAGGACAAAACTCACACTCAAGCATATAAGAGTAAAGAATTAAGAATCGGACAAAAGATAGTAACACAAGACAGTGTCCCGATTTCTCAAGACAGAGCAACTGGAATCCTGTACTACTAATCTTTTACCCAATCTTGACAATCATGTACTACTACTACTAGCGCGATGTCACTTCGATTGGGTGGAAACAGTCAAACAGAGAGAAATTGTCTCTCTCACCGACTTCAGTTAAGAAATGTTTTACTTTTTCTCAACACTTTAACTTGTCTGTCAGTTGTACCCGGATCAACAAACACTCCTACTTTAGTAACCTGACAAACTGTTCGGATCAGGACTAGTTATTAGTCCAGTACAGTACTCGTTATTAAAACTAATAGTTAGACAAACTAACAATTGGATGATTAGAGTTTAGTTATGTGATGTTTGGATATATAAACACACATAGTGCATTATTAGTCCATTTTGCCTTCTCTTTATCAAAACTTTGGTCTTGACATCAAACAGGCCCGGAGCCTTATCGGATAACCACGTGAAAAGAAAATTCACATCCCTTGTTGTCATCTAGCACCTCACCTCAGATGTTCCTGCAAGTGGCGACCACGGATAAAAGCAGCGGTTGCGCACGTTCCTGCGCCAAGAATTTCCACGCAACAAACCACTCAGCAACGAGAAGAAAAAAAAAAAAGCAGCGGCGCATAGACAACTCCCGAGTCAGTCAAGCAAAGAAACAATTATCAATATAAACTTCACTGTTTCTTCAAAAAAAAAATATATAAACTTCACTGGACAAGGATGCCACACCACATCCACATGGGGATCTGTTCTCCCACCCATGAGAGGAAATTCCTGCAAGTTGCAACGATCAAGCAATCCTACTGGCCCGCAGGCCATGTCGCCACTTCGCACTGGGTCAAGAAAATCAGCGGCGCCATCTGGCAAGCAAGCATGCATACTCTATGCTTCGCCCGCCCCGGATATGCTACTGGCCCGGCGAAGCAAAACGCCGCAGCAAGAATGCAAGGCAAAATCAGCGGCGCCATCTGGCAATCATGCATAAGCTGCAAGCGTCGGGGAAACAGGTCCGGGCATCCTATCAGGGACAGTATCCCCTCATCCGCCGCATTCCTGTACCACACGCTGCAACTGCACGGCGGGTCCTAGGCCACCGAATCTTTCGCGTTATCCGTCTAGCGAGCGCCGGCCTAATCAGGTCCATCAAGTTGATTCGAGGGCATTGATAGTAGCCCTGTACCTGCGTACTGATCCGATCCTATCATGAGCGCGATGCGTACTGCTCGGCTGCACAGCATCATCAGGCAACATTCACTCATTCATTCATTCAGGCTCTTCATTGTAGCCTTGCCTGTGTCCAGCCCTGGTGCGGAAGCGAAACTATTCCAGACTTCCGGTGTTCCCCGGGAAAACACAAGAGTTTGCACGCTAGACACGAAGGCAGCACGGTGGGGTTTGCTTGGAAGGACCGTTTTCTAACCTCACCGCGTCACCGACGCCAAGCTATAGGCAGCAGCAGTTCAATCATGTACTAATCCTTCTTGTCTCTTGCCGATCTTGACAGGATGAGGTCCGAATTGACACGCACCCTACCCTCCAGAGAAACGAATTTCCAGAATGAATTCTCCTCATCCTCGCGCTCGCCCGCCCAGACGAAATCTACACGCGACCTACCGTGGACATCATCACTTCATCCGTATCGCATCATCGGTACCACCGACACATAACCGAATCGACGTTTCTCCTCCCTGTGATTAAACTCGATTTTAAACAAAAGCACGCTTCGGTGAGTCCCATCTCACGGAACACTGAAGTTGTGAATTGAACTGTGTAGGGGTATGATCAAATTGAGCATGAGGAGCACCAGCCAAAGGTGTGATGGTCCAATCAAGCTGCCAAAAACTCGCCAAACGTTGATTGAATGAATAGTATAAAGAATCCAGATGAATGATTGGAGTGGAGGAGCAACTTATCCATCAAGCAGCAGGAACAGTGCGTCTGCACTAATGCAAAATAGAAACACCAGAAGTTATTTGGAACCCCAATCGATTTGGCGCGTCGCATTGATCATTGATGAGAAATCTCTTGCCTGGCCCAATCCCAATAATTAGGGCCTTATCCCGTTTGTTAATCTCACTCTCACGCATCCCTGGCCAGGCGATCGCCGATCGGCGCTCCGCGTCGGCGTCCTGCTGGTGTTGGGTGGGTCGCGGGCAGCCCTCACCAAGCTACGCGGTGCGCTCGGCGATCCTGTCAGCTGGGCCCGCCGCCGGGGCAAATATGCCACCATGCGCTGCGCTGGGATGCCCGCCAGCGCCAGCAGGTGACACGTAAGGAAGGCGATGGGAACACGAGGGCGTGCACGATTGTTTGACTGCGCAATGCTGAACTTGATCCCACGTGTCGCTCTAATCCTTTCTCGTAGTTATCACTAAATTATCCAGACGAAGGCAAATCGGGAGTTGTAGTCAAAGTCAACGGTCTTGTGTACCATTATTCTTTCCTAAATACTACATAAGATCTTTATGTAGTACAATTTTTGGGACCATAATAACGGACCTACACATATTCCATTTTTTTGAGCCATGGGTTAACGAGCGAGACAATAGCCTCATTTTTGTCAAAAAAAGAATATCGTCATCCAAATAATTTGTTTGCTACAAAAAGATAATAGTCTATTACAATCTTTCTTATTTTGACCAAGTGCCATCACAAAACTCTGTCCGCAGTGGCTAGATAATCACAATATTCAGACATAGAAGATCTTCCCATGATCAAGAAAAACGACCGAACCTTTACCTCATCTATACACAAACGACACCATAGCTCTGTGAGATTTTTTTTTTTAACTCCATGAGAGATGTGCAATCATTATTTCCATGATGCAAACACCAACTAGAAACATTGATTAAAGAAAATAGCTTGAATAATTAGCCTCAATGAAAGGCTGATTGTTTAACTATTAACTCGAAGTTTTTACTGTTATTTATGTAGTTTTACTTCTCTTCATTTCGACTGTTCATTTATGGCCGGGTGTATTCGTCAATCGTCATTCCTGACGATGACTTTTGCACACAAAACTGTGGTCAGTGTTGAATGTCCATTTGATGACGGCTACCAAGTGTCAACAGAAGAAACTCTAGAAGGAAATAATAATTGTCTACATCTAGACATGTCATGCATTCAAATTCAAAAAAAATTCCTCGTTGTGTTAGAAAACTCCCTTTTTTTTTTTCTTGAGCACACAAAATCCGTGTTATTCTTGCCAAGTACAGGATGTATATAACCGTTGTCAACGAGTCTACCAAACTCAAAATAAACCACCTCACCTGCTTAAACATTTCAGCAAAGATAAACTATACAGCATGCAAAACCATCCGTAAAGCAACCCATGGGACACACATCTCGCCCACAGGTGACTGACTCGGTTGTGCCGGCCGGCAGAACCGCGCCAAATACAAACTTCTGGGAGGCCCCATTTGTGTCCTAAAAGCGACAGGAGGAAATGAAAATCCTGAGGAAATGGCCGGAAAACCCCACGTCCCCACCCCCACCTCGCTCCATAGAATACGACGCCCGCCGTCCGAGCGGCCGCAGCGCAGCCCTGCTCCGCCCCCGCCCGCCGCCTCAAAACCTCAGGCACAAGCTGCATCTTTCCCTACCCATTAATCCTCCCTCCCCCGTCCTCCTCCTCCCCTTCCCCCTTCCCTTCGCATCATCACTCTCGCCGTCATTTTCCCCATCCTGCTGCTGCTTTCCCAAACCCAAAGCCTTCGATTCGCCCGCCCGCCCGCCCGCCCGGGCTCTCGAGCCAGCCTTCTGCGCCGACGTGGTTGCCTTGCTTGGCGCAGCCAGCCATGGACGAGGTCCCTGCCACCGCCGCCGTCCTCGACTTCCGACCCGGCTCTTCTCCACCTCGCGTCTCCGCCGTCCCGCGCCGCGCCGCGGAGTGCTCCCCTGACACCGGTAAGGCCCTCCACTTACGCCGCAACGGCGTCCCGCTTGACGCCCGTTATGCCAATTAATCTGCCTGTGCGTGGTTGGTGAATGGGGTGAACTGAACACCGACCCACCCCAAGCGGTCAAACCGCTGGAGGTTGGTAAAATGGAACACCCACCCCTGCCGTGGCGGTTGCTCGGTTGTTTGTCCGCTCACTGACTGTCTAATTTTTGTTTCCCTTTCTCGGTTTTTGATTCGATTTGATTTGGCTTGCTCTGCTCTGGATGCAGGCGGTGCAGAGGAGGCGACCGGAGGTCCAGGTTCCGGGAACACAGCCGCCGTTTCGGCCGGTCCCGATATCCAGGCTGTGGATCGCGGTACATCGGGAGGTCTTGCCGGCGGTGACGCTGGAGACGTGGAGGTTTTGTGCTTAGAGAATGCTGCGGAGTTCGAATCCGTGGAACCAGGTGTTTTGGACGTGAGATTAGGAGCTCAAGTGGAGGGGCGCCATGGCCGGACGTTGGATGGTACCGGATTTGGCTCCGATGAATCCGGTGAGACCAGTGGGATTTCACTGGTTGAGTTGTCCCAGTCAGGTGCCACTTCGAGCTTAGATGCAACTGGGTCCATTGGTGGCTACTCCCTCGTGGAGGGTCTCTGCCAGAGGCGAGTGGTGGTGCCCAAGGCTGTGAGCCTGAGGTCCATGAAGTACCAACAGGGACCCCTGTGACTGTGGGGTTCCTGAGTGAGGACGGAAGCTCTAGATTTGGAATTGAGCAGAATGATGATGTGGATGGTAGAAGCGGCCTTGCCGGAGGGGAATTGGAACTGTCTACTGATGGCGATGATGCCGAGGACATCACAAAAGATAGCTGGAATCTTGTGTGACGAAAGAGTGGAGGGATGGAGACGAATTCAGGAGAACGTGAGGCCTCGAATGGTTCCACCCTTCCTTCTGAAGAAGGAGTGGACAGGATGGAGACGAGTTTGGATGACTCTGAGGCTTCCGATGGCTCGACCACACAGGACTCTGATACCGACGTCGAGACAGAGTCAAGTGTTTCAAGTATAGAGGAGCAAGAAGCAGGATACGGAGCCCACATCCCTCAACCGGTACGTGTTTTGAGCCAACTCTTGTAGGAACTAGGTACTCCTTCTGAGCGTTGCTATAGTTCATATCACTTTGTAGTTCTGTTAGTGTTCGTCGGAAGTGTTCATTGCAGCTATCCCCTAACCTGCAACCCATAAAAATTAGCTGTAGAGTTAATCCACCACGGGTAAAAATTCTTCTCTCAAGATATTTGAGGCCTTCATTTATTTTTAATCAATTGGCATCCTAGAATATTTTCTGTGACGAAGAGCAATGGGTTGCAGACTTGCTTGGCATTTAGAGTGCATCATCTTCCCTATGCAGTTCACTGTATGCTGTAATAATCACTTTTTTTTGTGAGGTTAGGTTTTGAACCATTTTATGTTGCTCATCTATGGATGTTCTGGGTCACTTCTAGTCAATAATTGGCTGTATATATACTAGCAAGGGACCACTTTTTGTACTCACTTTCTTATATGGCTGTATGTATCCTAGCAAGTAGCAAGGGACCACTTTTTGTACTCACTTTCTTAGTTTCTTGAGAGTTGGGGCCACACTTATTAGTGAATGAAACTATGTTCAACTAACAGAAGCGGCATCTGGTTAACTTGGATGTACCAATGCACAATCATCGTGTATATATACAAATTTTGGTGGCATGTGCTTGTTTCAAATCAGGCTAGCTTTCTGAAAAACTTTAGGTGGTTCTTTAAACATGGCCTGTGCTGTTATATCATTATACTGGTTGGATATGGTGTGAGTTTCTGAGGGTTACTGGATGATGTGTACATCTGTTCTTTCCCCTTGTAGGATCAAGCAATCTGCAAAGTTACCAAAGAAAACAACACGGCAGGAGTGAAGAGCTCCGATAGGTATTCCTTTCCTTTATTTCTTCAAGTACTCTAAAAACATAAGCTGTCTGCTTACAGCTTTGATCCGTTTTATGGACATTTCTAGTGGCATTCAATTAAGGCATATGTACTATGTGTTAAGTTTTTTTTTTGTGTCTCGTCATTTTGTCACTTCTGGTAAATTTTTGAGATCTAAATATACCATTTTAATGTTCAATTCATCATAGGATGACTTCAGTGTCCAAATCAACCCTTGTGCTGGCTTCAGGTGCATCGATGTTACCCCATCCTTGAAGGTAGTGTACCTAAGGCTAAATTAACTGGGATGATTTTTGGATTCATTTTACATATGCCTACAAAAGATGCAAGGTCGCCAGTCTGATATTGCCGTGACTGTTTCTAAACATTAACGGGAAACTATACATGGCTTCCTCTTTCTTCTTGTTCATTTATTGCTACTTGAATATTGTCTTGATTTTTTCATAACAGCACCTGTCAATTTTTCCAGGTACTCACAGGTGGTTAAGATGCATATTTTATAGCTTGTGATGGCTGGTTTGGTGTAGCAGATGGAGTTGGTCAGTGGTCATTTGAAGGTAAACAATATCTTATTGACTGTAGCTCTGTGTTTTAACATTGTGAATGCTGTGAACTGCAGCTTGCAGTCCATCCATGGCATACACTCCATACCCTGTTTGTTAAGTTTTACTTTACTTGTTTATGAGAAATGCTTCTTTGTTGACATTCACTAACATTGTCAGATGCCTTGCAATCACACAAATATATTCCATGTCTCAGTATGATACATTGATATAGCCTATTTGCTTGTTACATCTATAAGGCCTTTTGGAATTGCATGATGGTTGATTGTGTATATATCATCCTCCCAGTATTTGCATGAAAATTAGAACTTGAGATTTGAGAAACTCAAACATCATGCAATAAGTTCAGGTCATTACGCTGCAGCCTGCAATAGACTTTGCTTGGTTGCAATCACTGGAGCATGGATGAAATGTTCAAAATTTTAGTGTTGGAAGTCTATTTTAGTGTGGGATGGCATGATCAAAGCTGTTTGTTTTTAGAAAATGAAAATTCCGTTTTCTGCTACCGCACACAGCCAAATTCATACAAAATTTTCAGCTCAGTGACCGATCACAACAAGGAAAAAGGGAGCACAAACAAAAGGACATTATAATGAGCAAAGTCTGTTATTAGATGATTAGATCTCCATCTGTTCTTGGTGGAAGTATCGAGAGCGATGACCCCAAAGCTCTGCTGACATGATCAAAGCTGATAAGGACGAGGTACTGACTGCCTAAACAACGATAGCTACATTCCTTCTGCTCCTATCAGGAACACCGGAAATAAGCGACATGGCTACTGTAATATTATAAGATCCCAAATTAACAAACCCATAGCAGTTGGCTGTTGAATTTGTTTGGTTGATAGTTACGCACAAAGTTGCCACCCTATCTGCGGTAGCTAAAGCTGAATGTGGATTAGGTCAGGGACTCGATAGGTTTTGCTAGAGAACAATGTCTGACCAGTTGCCACACAAATATGATAAAAATCATGAGAAGTAAACATGGCAATAGAACCAACATAATTGTGATAAACATGCCATGAACCCGGTGTATCAAATGTCATTTTACCTGTTCTCCAAGGAAAAAGGAAATGAAATTCCGTAATCACATTGGAAACTAAAAGAACTTGAGATGCCTAACCTTGAATGCAATTTGACGTAGCAATTTATTATTTTTTAAAAAAAAAACTGCACTCAAACACTGACGTACTTCTGTGAATATTTTGTAAAGAAACCTATAGATGCTCTATCTCAGACGCGGACTTGACACATGACACATCCCATTGTAGCACTTGGTTGGTAGGGTCCATGCGTGTTGTTGGAGCCTCTGAGGAAATTTATGTCCATTTCTGGCCATTGTATTTATTTGCAGCTGTGAATTTGTTTTTTCATTTCAGAATGTGAACACTTCTAATATTGATGGAATATCTCAGGGATCAATGCTGGGCTTTATGCAAGAGAACTGATGGATGGTTGCAAAAAGATTGTAACAGAGACCCAAGGAGCTCAGGGATGAGAACTGAGGAAGTTCTTGCCAAAGCTGCAGATGAAGCACGGTCCCCCGGTTCTTCCACTGTTTTGGTTGCTCACTTTGATGGCAAGGTATCTTCTTGGTTAAGACTTTACCTCTTTTGTTTCACATCTACTGATGGCTGATTGTGTATATATCATCCTCCTAGACTTAGATATATTTATGCATATGAACTCTTTGCTATTGCAGGTCCTTCATGCATCAAATATTGGAGATTCTGGATTCGTTGTGATAAGGAATGGAGAGGTCCATAAAAAATCAAAACCGATGACTTACGGTTTCAATTTCCCATTGCAAATTGAAAAGGGTGATGACCCTTTAAAAACCGTACAGGTGCCATACCACTTTCTGCTGCTATTGATTTCCTCTTGCAAGCTTTATCAGAGTTTTTACTTAGTCTATTCTTCTTAACTTGCAGAAATCGCCATCGATCTACAAGAAGGTGATGTTGTTGTAACAGCATCAGATGGTCTTTTCGACAACGTCTACGAGGAAGAAGTAGCCGGCATCGTCTCCAAATCATTAGAAGCTGATCTCAAGCCCACGGTCAGTATGAAGAGCCTTGAACTTTCATCATGTTACAAATGAACCTAATAAACTACTCCCACAGTCCAAAAATACTGATGAGAAAGAATTATCTCTTGAACATGGCCACTTTTGCGTGAAATTGCAGGAAATTGCTGATTTACTGGTTGCTAGAGCCAAGGAAGTGGGGCGGTGTGGGTATGGAAGAAGTCCGTTTTCAGACTCTGCTCTGGCGGCTGGGTACTTGGGTTACTCCGGGGGCAAGCTGGATGATGTAACTGTTGTTGTATCTATTGTCCGGAAATCTGAGGTTTAAACTATAAACAAACTCTCAAAGTTGAGCGCAGCTCAAGTTTTTTGCTACAGCTGCACTCACTGGCAAATGCCCATGAACATATTGTGCGTCATGAGCACACAGCACGCTCAGCCAAACGTTTGTACACTAATACATATACATACTATAAGGTTCCATGAGCATCTCTTTGAGCACAGCCCAGTAAGTTGCGAGCCCTTCAATGAACTTCGTGATATGTAGCATTGTAACATTGTTGATTTAATTGTGCATGTTAAGATGCAATCCGTGTCTCACAGGGTGGACCAATAGGATTAGAGGGATCTCATCCCATAGATTAGTGACTTGTCATAATCTTAGCCATTAGATCAATCTAACGATCCTATTGTAACCTCTTCTTGTAAACGTACGGAGGCTTTCCGTACGATCTACTCCCTCCCCTTCCGGAACCGACATCAACGGGAGTTTATCCGCGCCCCGAACGGACGCCTTTGCAACTCCCCGTGGCGCCGCTTCCCCGTATAAATTCGGAGATCGCCAATGGAAACAGAAGTTCGAATCATTTGTTCTTTCTCTCGATACAATCCAGTAAAACACGTTATCAGCACTGCTCTCGTCACGAGAAAGAACTCGTCGAGAAGAAGAACTCGTCGAGAAGAGCGACTCTCGTCGGCGACTCCCGTCGGAAAGATTTCTACGGGATTTAATCCAATGGAGGAGGAAATGTGCCTAGTGGACAGCGGCACCACTAATTCTATACTTAGGGAAACTAAATATTTTCAAACTCTAACTAAGAGACAAGGAAATGTTCTAACAATCATTTGGGCCGATGCAGCGATAGTCGGCTCTGGCTGTGCCACTATCACACTTCCCATGGGTACTCAAATTACAATTGAGGATGCATTATTGTATCCCCGATTCAACTCGTACCTTACTTAGCTATAGAGATATTCGAAAAAATGGACTTCACGCGGAAACACACGAAGAACATAAAGAGGAATTTCTTCTCTTAATTAAAGATACCGGATATGGCAAACAACTTCTTGAAAAAATTCCCTCTTTACCATCCGAATTTATTATACATACATCAAACCCGTACCACATGTTGCCTATAAAATAATTTTTCAGAATGTCGATGCATTCAGACTTGGCACGACCGCTTTGGTCATCCTGGCATAGGGATGATGAGAAAAATTATAAACAATTCACATGGTCATAACTTAGCTAATTCTAAATTCCCGGACACCGACTTTACATGCACTGCATGCGCTAGTGGGAAATTGATTTTAAGACCATCTTATCTTAAGATCAAAGCTGAACCAATTTAAGTTCCTTTGAACGAATTCAAGGCGATATATTTGTGGTCCTATTACGCCATCATCTGGACCATTCAAATATTTTATGGTTCTAATAGATGCATCCACGCGATGGACACATGTGTGCTTATTATCCACACGTAACCATGCATTTGCCAAACTAATAGCACAAGTTATTAGACTTAGAGCAAATCATCCTGAGCATGCAATAAAATCTATTAGAATGGACAATGCTGCTGAATTTTCCTCAAAAGCTTTCAATGAATATTGTATGGCTCTAGGAATTCAACTTCAGCACTCAGTTCCATATGTTCACACTCAAAATGGTTTAGCAGAAGCTCTTATCAAAAGAGTAAAGCTAATAGCAAGACCAATATTACAGAATTGTAATCTACCAACTACATGTTGGGGGCATGCAGTCTTACACGCTGCAGACTTACTACAATTGCGACCAACTGCATATCATACAGACTTCCCCACTACAACTAGTAATTGGAAATCCACCGGTATTTCCCATATGCGAAAAAATTCGGTTTGCGCTGTATACGTGCCGATCTCACCCAAGCGTACATCTATGGGTCCACACAGAAATTAGGGATCTATATGGGGTATCAATCACCGCCAATCATTAAATACACGGAGCCCCTTACAGGGGACCTATTTACGCCCGACACGACTGATCAGATCTTCAACGAAGATCATTTCCCGGCATTAGGGGGAGATTACAAGTACCAAAAAGAATGCCCGGAAATAAATTGGGATGCCCAAGACATCTCAACTCATGATCCACGTACACAAGAATCTGAACTCCAAGTCCAGAAAATTATAAACTTGCAAAATATTGCAAATAACCCCGCGAGACGCATTTATCGATTATAAAGGTGTTACTAAATCCTACCATCCTGCTAGAAATGTGCCTGAAAGAATAGAGGTACCAAACAAAACTATTCAGCTTCCACCTTAGAAACCGATTCAAGGTAAGAGGGGGAGAAGTAAGGCCCCTAATCAGGATGTGGCTCCTAAACGCCAAAGGAAACAGAATAACAAAAATTCAAAATTAGTAAATATGACACAACAACAAGTTGTGAAACACCAAGTGAATATACAAAATTCACATCCCACATCAACAGTGCACTCAATACCGATGTTGGGACATCGGATAAATATACGACGCTATCGTATTGGGAAATAACGAACCGCCACAAGGGGTGCAAGAAATTTCCATAAACTATATTGATTCCGAGAATCATATGACCGAAAAGACTACAATTGTCGACGTATACTTTGCGTAAAACAATTGCCGAAATCATCCAAAGTGATCCGATCCCAAGACCATGGCAGAGCAAAGTGCAAAAAGCCGACCGAACAAATGGAAAGAAGCAATTGAAGCAGAGTTAGCCTCGCTCACAAAAAAGAAAGGTATTCTCATCAAGAATACCTACACCTTCAAATATCTTCCCCGTGGGATTTAAATGGGTTTTTCGTCCCAGTAAAAGGAATGAAAAAATAACGAAGTGGTGAGATACAAAGCGAGACTTGTAGCACAAGGGTTCACGCGAGAGACCCCGGCATTGATTTCAATGAAACATACTCTCCGATTATGAGTGGAATAACCTTCCGATATTTAATAGCATTGGCGGTTCAAAAATCATCTATCTATGCGGTTGATGGATGTAGTGACAAAGATATTTATATGGGTCACTTGATTCGATATATACATGAAGGTTCCCGATGGAATCCCAACTCCGAATCCTAAAGCAAGTCGCCACCACATATTGTGTAAAACTTAATAAGTCACTATATGGCTTAAAATAGTCGGGAGATCTAATGTGGTACAAACCGACCGAATGAATTCCTATTACAAAAGGGATACATCAATAATAATGATTGCCCATGTGTCTTCATAAAGAAATCCCAAACTGGATTCTCGCGATTATATCTCAGATATGTGGATGATTTAAATATCATAGGCAATCCACATGATATCAATGAAGCACGCCAATCTCCTAAAGACGGAATTTGAGATGAAGGATTTGGGTCAAACTAAATTTTGCTTGGGTTTACAAATTGAGCACCTTCACTCGGGGAATTTTAGTGCATCAATCTACCTATATCCAGAAAACATTAGAGAAATTTAATATGGATAAATCACATCCATCTACAACTCCCATGATTGTTCGATCTCTAGACATGGAGAAAGATCCATTTAGACCGGTGGGACGATGACTAAGAGGTATTGGGACCCGAGGTTCCATATCTCAATGTTATTGGAGCATCGATGTATCTAGCAAATCAAACCCACTGATATTGCATTTGCAAATAAATTTATTGGCTAGATATAGTGCTGCTCCAACCAAACGACATTGGACGGAGCTAAAAATATCTTGAGATATCTCAATGGCACCAAAGATCTTGGATTATTTTTCCAAAGAAACCAAGATCCAACTATGATTGGATATGCCGATCTTTGGCTATTTATCCGATCCCTATAATGGCCTATCTCTCGCATGGGCTTTGTATTTTTATATGGAGGAACAAACTATATCATGGAAGTCTTCTAAACAGACTCTTGTTACAACCTCCGCTAATCATGCTGAAATTGTTGCATTATATGAAGCATCACGCTTAATGTGTATGGCTTCGTAGAGTGATTAATCACATACAACAATCAAGTGGAATTGGTTCCATTGAATTACCCACAATTATCTACTGAAGATAATTCGCTTGTATTACACAAATGGAAACCGGTTATATTAAAAAGCAATATAACTAAGCATATTTCTCCTAAATTATTTTTCCCGCATGAATTACAAAAGAATGGAGAAATAAAAATTTTGCAAACAAAGTCTTGTGATAATCTTGCAGATTTATTCACTAAGTCATTACCAGGCCCCATATTCCAAAAAGTTTGTTCATGGTATTGGTATGTAAGACTTAAAGACTTGCAAGTTTCAGGGGAGATACTCTCTGAAAATAATAATTTATGTTAAATATTATATTGCACTCTTTTCCTATTATGAGTTTTTTATAAACTTTCTCATAATAAGGTTTTTAATGAGGCAATATCAAATTCATAAGCATGTCATATTTTCTATTTTCCTCATAAGAGGTTTTAAAGGGAATATCAAAGACATCTTCCTTCCTCATATTTTCCAACGTGGTTTTGAGGGGAGATATATTAATTATGGCCCAAAAGACCATAATATTGTTCTAAACTAAATTATGGATTTTTCCTATAAAAGGTTTTTCCATATAAGTTTACAATGGACAATAATCTAAAATATGTCACATCATTTCTCCTTATTTTTCCCACTGGGTTTTAAGGAGTTTAATGACATATCAATAATATTATTATCACCTCATATTTTTCCTACAAGGTTTTTGGAGGTCCTAAAGCTATTGATTGATCTCACGACTGGATGCGATCAGGGGGAGTGTTAAGATGCAATCCGTGTCTCACAGGGTGGACCAATAGGATTAGAGGGATCTCATCCCATAGATTAGTGACTTGTCATAATCTTAGCCATTAGATCAATCTAACGATCCTATTGTAACCTCTCTTGTAAACGTACGGAGGCTTTCCGTACGATCTACTCCTCCCCTTCCGGAACCGACATCAACGGGAGTTTATCCGCGCCCCCGAACGGACGCCTTGCAACTCCCGTAGCGTCGCTTCCGTGTATAAATTCGGAGATCGTCAATGGAAACAGAAGTTCGAATCATTTGTTCTTTCTCTCGATACAATCCAGCGAAACAGTGCAAAGCAAAGAAATCCATGAACAGTGCAAGTGTAAAAGCAGTGCAAAACGAAACTGTGAAATGCTCACAAGATACATCTCGGTACAGGTTGTTACACGCTCCTTTATCTGTGGTCAGACTGGGGTAAGGTAAAGGTTGAGCGCATGAACTTGGAACATGACAGGTGAGCCCAGCTCTCACAAGAGCCGGTACACGAACAGAGTCGCAGCAGCAGTTGCTGCAGCGAGGAACGTCCGCGGTGGTGCCGAGGCCGGCAGCGCCAGAACGCGCTGGGGAGGGGGTGCTGGAGTGCTGGTCTGGCTCCCGGTTGCTGCCGCTGCCGGTGATCCAGAAGGGGTTGAGGATGATGACGGCGACGGTGACTGGCCGAAGAACGGCCCCGGAAGATGGAGCAGGAACTGAAAAATAGTGAAAGCTTGTCACTCGTTTGAAAAACAACTGCAAAGCTCTTGGAAATTTTCAAGTACTATTTTCTTTAGTTGACCATGAAATAAATCTCCTCTTAAGATGCAGAAGAGACCCAATTTTACTCCACTAAAAAAGACTAGTCACCTAGCACCGGGATTTTCGATAGGTTTTATACGCTGACGCTGGGCAAAAAAACGTACCAGGAGACGCGGTGGGCACACCAGGAACGGAAACTGCATTGGCAACATGAACGAGATCACCTGGCGTCAGTGAAACGATCGCTCCACGATCACAAATGCAAGAGATAGACGGAACCGAACGTACCGTGGCACTTGCTGAAGGGCGGCGTCTTAACCTTGCAGGCGGCGGGCAGCTGCAGTGCCTTGGTCATGTTGAGCGAGATGCCAAGGTTCTGGCCGCTCTGGAAGACCTGGCAGAGGCAGGCCACCTCCTTGCGCACCACGTCCTTGAGCCCCGAGCAGCAGGTCGGGTCGGGCGTCGCCACCGTGCTCCCCTCCTCCACGTAGCTCAGGCACCCCGCCAGACTCAGCAGCGCGTCCGAGCAGTCCGCGGACGGTGCCGGCGCTGGCGCCGACGCGGCGCCGTCGACGCGCACAGCGGCGGCTAGTAGCGCTGCTGCGAGCACGAGGACCAGCAGCTGGTGCGACGACCCCTTGTTTCGCCATGGCGATCGTCGTCATAGCCACTGCCATTGCAGCTGCGTGCTGTCGCGCGCTTTGGTTCAGTTCAGTGGCAGCGGCGGCCGGGCGCGACTAGTGGTGCCCTTGTACGTGCTGCTACTTGTAGAAGCGAAGCACGCACTGGCAGTAGCACGGGCTCTCGGCAGTCAGCGGCACGCGACACTAGTGGGTAGGCGTTCGGTTGGTGCCTCGCTGATAGATAACGATAGATGTGGGCTTTCGGCTTTCGCTGGTAGTGGCACACCACTTGGCGCTCGCTTGAATGCACACGTACAGCGTTCTGGACGCAGGATCTTGCTAGTGGCTCCTGTGATCGCTGTCTGCATGCGGCGCAGGCCAATGCTAGTGGCCATTACACGATCGAAGTGAACGGGCCTGGCGGCTGCGGCTGCGGCTGCGGCTAGCGGCGGTGCGCCTGGAATGATGAGGTGCGTTGCAGGGGGGTTGTGGCTTTGGGCTAGCTAACGGAGAGGATTGAGAATTTGTTTCGGCTTTCAAAAAGGAACATGATTCCACGCGATTATGGATAGCAACAGCAGCTCTATATCTCTTCCCTACAGGCAGGCCTACACCACTCATTCTCTGATTCTGCCTGTGTGTGTGGTTGCAAGGGGCGCCGTAAGCGGCTAATGGCATGCAGTAGTGTCCATGACTTTGGTCAGGAGTGGAGAACATATGCTGAACGCCTCGCCAAAAAAAAAGCTGAATGAAATGAAACAGGCGCGATGCATCGTCTGGAGAAAAGATGTGAGAATAGAACTAGACAGCTAGCGAAGCAGAGGAAAACGGATGATCTGATCACAATAGTGGGCTAGCTTTTTGGGAAGAATTAGTGGTGGGTGGCATGAAACGAGCGAAGAAAAGAGAGCGCACGACGGCACGGGCACGGGCAATGGCATTGGCATCCACCACGACACGGGCCATGGCTCGGTGGCTGGGACCAAAAGCACGGCCAAGCAAAACAAACAAAAAAAAAAAAGTCCACAAGGTGGCGCACGCCGACCATGAAAAAACTCTCTTCTCGCTTTTTCCAGCGACCGACCAGATGAGATGACTGCTTACGCCGCCGCGTCGAGTTGCTCACGTCACCATCCACGATCAAGCGAAAACAACGCATCTATCAGCAAAGGCAGTAGAATTGAACGACCACAGTAGTAATAGCCAATGACCATCTGATGCCTGATGGTACGGTACTGCAACAAGTAGAGTTTTATGAAATTGTTTTTAGAACTGCCACGTCAGTAAAGATACAATGAATGTTTTTACAATGAAAGCACTTTTGATGAAGCAAAAACGAGTCAACGCCACTGCCCTTCTGGCATTTACCGGAGATCATTACTATTGTGAAGCAAAACTGGTCAACGGCAAGGTTCAGAGGGAAAAATGAAAGGTGTTCACAATTTAACGTGTCCCGTAGTGTTCACATGAATAATCTACTAGCAGCAAATTGCAGTGGAATTGTGTACAACCATTGTAGGTAGCAACAAACTAATGCCGAATCGAGACTAGAAAAATAACTCCAGCTAATTAATTCCGGAAGTTGATATATCGCAACCAAATTGGATCAGATTCAACAGAAAATATATGGCTCTCATAGAGCGATGGCTGCTACGGCGGATAACAGCACGACTCCCGTGGAAGCAGCGAAACCGGCGGCACCGGAAGCAAGCGTGTTTGTGGGCGGCGCAGAGACCTGCCCGGATGGCAATGTGGTTGCCGGCGCCGGAGCTGGACCAGGCGTTAGCAGGAGCACCGGAGCTGGACTAGGCGGCAGCGGGAGCACCGGAGCTGGACTAGCAGGTAACGGTAGCACCGAGCTGGGGCTGGAGCTGCACGATACAATCACACAACGGTACCCGCCTTGTTAGTCTAGAACGCATGCGAGTTTCAGATACAGACATGAGACATGCAGTCACGGCGGCGTACCTGGTGTGTTTGGAGATGGCGCCACGGGAAGTCCTGCCATTGGAGCTGCAGATCGATCCGGCAGTGGAAGCAGGGTTAGTTAGAAAATTGCAAAGAGGAAAGTGAATGGACTAGCTAGATGGGCCATCTAGGGCCAAAACTCCAGCGCATGGTGAGACCAATCTACAGAACGGGAAAAATTGGGCCAAATCGTATCGCGACGGCGTGGTGTGGCGCGCACGTACCGGGCGCGGAGTCGGCGTCGGCGGATTAAGGGCTGGAACTGCGGGCGACGGCGCAGGTGTCCTCCTGCTCGGGGTCGGAGCAGGCGCGTGGGCCGCCGAAACGGGGGCAAGCGCCGGATTCATCGGCCCGGGTGCCGGGGCGACGACGGGGAGCAAGCGCAGCCGGAGCGTGCGCCGGCTGCGCTGGTGACATCGACGGACCAGCACCAGCAACGGGCTGAGGAGCCGCGGCGTGGCGCGACAGCCCGCGGAACGCTCTTTCGGCGGAGTACACCGGGAACGTGAAACCATCTGCAGCAACAGAGGACAACAGGGCAGAATCACAGAACACATGCATTAGGTTAGGTAGGTTAACGAATTGAAGATCAAGTCTTCATGATTCATGTTCTATCTTGAAAAAATTACTAAAAGTTGTTCTCATTAGGGATAAAAAAAAAAAATCTGAAACAAACATGCATGATCACTAGAATCTCCTAAGTAATGCGACAACATACGCATGCATGAACCAGATGATGATGAACAAAACAAATCAAGACTTGTGTGTCTGTGCGTGTATTGTTCTTTCATTTATTTACAACAGATCCAACAAGTTGGACTTCTGAGAGCCGGTGCTGGCGCGTGCTACTTACTTGATTCTACTATGGCGGAGGCGACACAGAGGAGCAATGCCAGAACGGCGACGACCTTCTGCTGCTGCTGCTGCCTAGCCATGGCGGCGACCTTGGGTCTATCTAGGTTACAGATGTAAAATCTTCTCGCTCCTGCTTGCGCGTTAATCTTTGGTCTTGTGGCGACGTTGAGATCCTGGAGGCTACGTGTTTAGTCCAGATATATAGGGGGGCCGGAGCTAAGGGTTTGATTGTATTATCGTCGCAATTTACGTTGACAAATGAGAATTGCCTTGTTTTGTTACCATATATATGGAGCCCTTTTTAGAGAAAAATCAGCACATGACCGTGCCATATTCATTGGGAAGAGAGGGCCCATGTGGCCTACGATCCATTTGCCACTCAAGGATGGCCCAATGGAGCCTTTTTCCCAAGGCCCGCTAATAGCCTTTAGCCTATGTTACTTTTTTTTTTTTTTTTTTGAATTTTCAACGGGGGGCGTTCCCCACCTGAATTTTTTATATATATTGGCCCAAAATGGCCGGATGTCGCCCGATTAATTTTGGAAAACCGACTAAAAACCATACTGGCGACCTACGCTCGAGGCGGGGATTGTGGCATATCCACTAATCAACGCGAACACAACGGACTCTCTAGCATTGAAGTGAGAGGTGGCTAACCAACGAGATACATCAAAAGAAAGAGAAAGAAAGAACTTTGCACAATCGAGAATGACACCGGACATAGCCGCGAAGACGCCAACCGGACGCCCGATCGCGCCCCGGCCGAGCAAAGCATACTGCGCCCGTTTTCACCAAAGCCATTGTGCCCTCCACCACTCCTGTAGCTACGCGCCGCTCCCTTTGTCATCCTCCCGGCGAGGACCCCCGGTGGGAGTGGGGACTAAGAGTGAAGGCCGACACGCAAGAGAAGGATCAACGGAAACAACGACCTCCCTTCACCGATGGTGACATCCTTGATACATCCAGCCCACGCACCACCACCATCCAACGCCGCCCACGGGGAGGAAGCCATGGGGGAATGGCGGCGAGGTGGAAACACCACCCAAAGATTTGATATTCTGTCACCACCAAGGAGACCGCCCGACGGGAGCGTAGACGCCGACGGAGGACACTCGTCGATGTCGGTGGCGCCCAACAACCAAGGCCGGACTCACTCAAGAGGGCAACAACAACAAGAGGAGGGCAGAAGAAGAGAGCACAAGACCACGGCACGGCGGGGACTCTACTCTTCCCGCGTGGCGCCCTCAAGAGGGTCACGGCGTCATCAACGTCGCCGCCACCGGCTCTAGAAAAACTAGAGCTAGGCTTTTCGCCGGGAGGAGATCGACAGGACCGCGGTCATAGAGTTGGGAAAATCGACGCCCCTGCGGGGTGAAACGGCACCAAAGGCGTCGCTCGCCAATCGCGATAGACAGGGGTCTTGCACGGCTTTACCGAGCTCCCAAACTCGCGTGTACCATGGTTTGTCGATTTAGAGACCAGGAGACCAAACCTCGCAGCCGAGGAAGCTGGTGACGACGAGGACGAGAGGGTAGTCGACGAGGAGGATCGGGCCCCAAAGACCGTGAATCGGGCCGACAGAGCTGCCTGCATTCACCGGGCTCCTCGCCAGCCCAGCCCCGCACCACCAAGAGCCTGCGTCGGGGCGGGTGGGCACCGCACAGCCCGCGACGACCGAGTCCGGCTACCGTGATCTCTCGTACGCCGTAGCACCGCAGCGGACCGGCCTGGAACAGCAGCGACGCGGCGCCCAGCGGCCCGACGCAGCAAAGACACAGCCACGGCACGACGCTACAAGAACTGGGCAGGATCTCGCTTCCAGGCGATCGATCAACGCAGCAGCAGACCACCAGCCACCGGATCCGTGGATGGGGAAGCTGGATCCGGTCTTGGATGGCGTGGATCCGCTGCACGGGCGCGCCATCTCCGGCCATGGCTTGCTCAGGGGGTTGGGCAAGGAAGAGGAGGGACGAGGGGGGCTGGAGGGAAACTGCTGTGGCTGCCCTTTTGAGGTGGCGCACAGCTGGCCGCCCGCCGCCGTATGCCGGGAAGCGGCGGCGGCGGCCGGGGAGGGACGCCGGTGGAGGAAGTGGCGCCGACCGGTTGGAGTCGCCCCGTGTCGCTCCTGTACGGAGAGCGACGCGGGGGGTAGACAACGAATTTGGTTAGCTAAACCACCTAGCCTATGTTACTTTAACCACGGTTTAGCGTTAAAATCCGAACATGCAGAGGGGAAAAAACAGTTGGATGGCACCGATTCTGACACTTGCAATAAACAATAGGAATGCCGGGAACTAGCACCCTCGATCAGATTATCATACGATACATGATACCATTACAGGCTTCATGCCGCTAATAGCAGAGCCCTCATAATAATTACGAGTCCAATAAATACAGAAGCGTGACAACAATGACCAGGAAAGAACACAAAAGAAAAAAAACGAGAAGCCAACACAATCCCACAGCTAATCTCGCCTTTCTAGTTCCCTTCCAGCAGCCTCTCCTGCATATAAAGGCTGCAGGCCACGCCACTTGGCTCACTTGTACTCCAGGATCATGTTGTTCTCTGGGGCCAGGCCAACGCAGGCCCTCATGATGTTCTCCAGCATCGCCCTCTGCTTTGCCAGAGCGTTCACCACAGGTGTGCCAGGAGGAACCTGTTGTTTAGGATTTGCAAGAGATGATTAGCGGCTGGATTGGAGCAAAATAAAATGCAGTGCAGTGATACCGGAATGCAGGAGAAAAGGCTTACCAGGGGTGCCTTGGTGAGGTAGCTCAGGATGGTGGCCACCGGGTGGAAGGAGTGGAACTTGTCCTGCATATTACGAGAGACATTAGATGGTCCTAAAGTGCTGAATCACCTAGCGTGCTTAGGGTTATTCACTTGGTGGGCTCTTACCTCTCCCTCAGCTTTGAGCTGGATCCTGGTGCTGAGCTCAGCCAGCAGCACAAGATCAAGGATGATTGGTGCGGCGAGGAGTGAGTCCTCACAGGTGTTGTGCAGCACGATGGTGTTCTTGCCGCCCATGAAGATCTCGGAGGTGTACTCGTCCATGGCCCTCTTACTGTCTCCAACGTACGGAACATACTGCAACAAAAGAGTGACAAGTTTCAATATAAATCTACATTTTAAATGTTGCATGTGTCAACTTTTAACAAGGTGAAAGATTATCTGACAGACCTTGATGACAACAACATGATCGGGATGCTCGCCGGGCTCATAGAGGATAGCATTGCTTGAGACCATGTCATCCACCACATTGCTCTTGGAGATCTCCTTGGACCTGAATGTTTGAGGGGCAGACAGGTTCATGCCATCGTTGTTTCCAAGGTGGTTGTAGCTCACAATTGAGGTGGGCTGCATGGACACATAGAAGAATTATTGTAAGTACAACATTTGCCAAATACACTTCATCTTAATAGAAGAGATATTAGGTTTCGTTGGTTGATAATTTGTACCTTTATTCCAGCACCAACAAGGAAATCAACCAAAACAGATTTCATCTTGGTCTGTCCGCTCTTGAAGTCGTCACCACCAATCAAGCAGTTGTTCTTAATAGCAAGATCGATCAGCCCTACAAGCATGCAACAAGTATTAATGAGCCTTGGAACACAAACACGACACCATAAAACTTTGCGCACACCTCAAACCACCCACCTGGCACAAAGGTGTTCTGGGGGCTCCCATTGATGAACGGCACCCCCTCCATGACACAGGCAATGGCATATAGTGTTGATGGCGAGATCTCTGACTCGTTCTTGTCCACAGATGCCAGCAGATTCTCCATTGTGTCGTTGAGACCAGTGCATACATTGCTGTACCTTTCAGTGTTTGCAGTCCACAGCACAACTACCTTGTCCACTTTGTTCTTCTCCTTAAACTCCCTGTTTCATTAGCTACATAAGCATATAGCTTCTATGATGGATTACTTATAGTGAGCCATGTTGCTTCAACCATGTTAATCTAGATCCCCAAACCATGTCCACCAAAAATACATCATTGATTATAAATAGTAGCTTAACTTTTAATTAGTTTCAGTTATTTGTGGAGTCCTCATGGAAGTGTGAGTGGTTGCTGTATGCACAATGTCACATTCTTTAACATATCATAGAGACTTCTCCATGCACCACTGAAACAATATGTTCTGATATGTATGTATATGTACCAAATTCAAGTAGTATTTCTTTTGTTTTAGGTTGCATTGAGTGCACTTCTTTGCCTGTACCAAGGCATGTTAGCATCCATATCAATATACCTGATATCCTTGATGATCTGCTCCACCTGTTCTTTCTTGGTGCCCTTGATGACATTGTTGGCACGAGAGCCCTGATTAGCGGCGATGAAGTCCGGGTCGTAGATGCCGGGCAGTGGCACCATGGACTCCATGTAGGGCCTGAGCTGCTTCTGCAGGTCAATGTCCAACACCTTGGCCCTGGTCATGGAATCAGCCAGGTTCATGTTGCTGATATCCCAGCCTCCAAACACAATGTCGTCTGGGTTCACCTGCAAATCAATCCAACACTCTTGGTCACAAAAGGAAGGCCACAAACACACAGTTTGCGGATCTGCAACCAGTTAGCACCACCGTCAGTACTGCAGCCGGAGTGTAATCCAAAGATGCTGAAACCTTTCAGCTCACCAGTTAGAACCTTTTGACTCACAAAGGATCACAACATGGCAGATCGAGTCTACTGTTTCAGCACCTTTCTGACAATACTTTGCCTTTTCGTTATGCTAATTTTAGCGTCCTTTCAGAAAATTAGAACCTTTATATTTTTTTTCAAAGCAATGATTAACATTCCGTTTACTTGAGACCACTGGCTTGAAAGCCAGGTTCATTTTATAACATCAACGGAATATGCCTTGTTCTGCATGTATGTTCGGTTTCAGTAAAACAAGACAACTAGAAGTCTATAATAGATTACCATGGGCAGGAGGCTCTTGAACGGCGCATAAATCTCCTCCCCGTTGTAGCTGCCGACTCTGATGGTGGAGGCCTGGGTGAGGGAGCCGTAGTAGTTGGCTTGCTGCACCTTGTCCTTGGTCGCCCATGAAATCCCCTGAAACAACCACCAACAGATTCAGGTCTCTCTTCAGGCCACAGAATTGGGGAAAAAAATGCACGAGAATAGCGCGACAAATTAAGCACTTACTCCCTGTTGGCAATGACCCCAGCCGTGAGCGTGGACCCGTTGTTGCCTCCCCACCCCACAAGCATCACCCTGCACCACAAGAGCAGAGAAAGTAAGCATCATCCGTCGGAGTGTCGAACAAAGACAAGTGGCTGACACAGTAACACAACTTGCACGTACAGTATGCAACATGCACAGAAATGAAACAAAGGGGCTGGGGTCCAGGATGGCAGATGGCATGCACACTTGCTAGTAATCCTAGGCCTTGTTTAGATGGCTAAAATTTAGAACCGGATATCACATATACCGTGAAGACGTTTTCGTTTGTTAGTGGTAAATATCATCCTATCACTGAAAGAATTCAGCCAAAAGAATCGTACCATGAATGCACATCTAAACCGTGTAATTAGTTATTTTTTTTACTTATATTTAATACTCTAAATATACGCCTTTTGGTGTATTTAATGTGATGTGATGGAGAGAAAGTGGTAAAAAGGTTAGAAACTTTAGCCATCTAAACCAGGCGCAGTATACTACTAGGTGATGAGTTTTGTCTGCTGCTCATCGTCCCTGCTGGACTTGGATCTCGTCTCGCAGGAACAAATTGAAACCAGCTCACGTGCACATGGGGACAAAAAACAAAGTTGAGAGGAAAAGGACGTTTGTGTAATCGGTGAACAGTAAGCGAGGATGAACAAAAACGGAACGTGCACGGGAACCATGGAATCGAATCTCAAATCGAGCCGATTCGACGCATCCGGATAGATAGGTAAGTGTGTGCGTAACTGTCAACGATTACGACGGGTCGTCGTCTTTAGGCCAAGCAGTAAGATTCCATTTCCATTAGATTTATTAGGGAACGACGTCGCCGGCGACTGGTTGATGTCGACGGAGGCCGGAGGGAGGGAGTAGGAGGGATAAGGAAGGGCGAGTACCCGAGCTTGGGGACGGCGGTGCTAGTCCGGAAGTTGTACTTGACGGACTTGGGGCGGACGACCCAGCGAGAGGCGCCGTCCTTGCCCTCGTGCACCAGCTCCGTCGTGTCGTACCGGTACTCCGACTCGATCTCCGCCGGGCCGTACCGCACGTGGGGGCTCTCGACGCGGAAGCTCTCGATGAACATCTTGCTGCCGGCCTCTTTCCTCCCTCTCTCTCTCACCGCTCTACTCGAATGGAATGCCAAGGAAAGGGTGGAGGCGGCGGCGGCTGCTGCTGCTGCTGCTGGGTTGTGTGATCGAAGAAGGGTGCCCGGGGCTGGGGATTTATAGAGGGTTCGACGGCCATTGCCACGAGGCGGCCCGCGAGTAGCTGGCTCTTCACGGGCCCCACTTGAAAGAAACGGACCCCACCGGATCGGAGGGATCGGAGGAGGAGCAGCGACGTCGTAGTCGCTTTTAGTACGATTTTTGGGCAGCCGGGAAGGCGCCAGGGGGTTGCCGGAAGGCCCGAATTTCTGCTGCACCACAGGCAGAGGCAGGAGCGAAATGGGAGGGCTTCGGCCGGCGGCGGACTGTGGGCTGTGGCTGTGAGCGCCGTCGGATGGGAGTGCCCGTCGGATGAAGCCAAGGTCTCGAGTTCGGGAAGAAGACGGAGGAACCCGTGGAAACCTCTGTAAATGTGAGTTTGCATATCCATCCTTCTTTTTCTTTGTTTTAACAGCGGGAGAGTAGAGAATCTCCTGGTATGGACCACGTAAGTCATGGCAGGTACAGTTGGAGTAAGTCTATGAGGTTTAAATTTCAAATTTGTCTAAAAAATGTTATTTCTCCTTTATATTCAGCTTATGTTATTTCTCCTTTCCATTTATTTGGCTGCACGTCTTTCCTTCTTCCATACATGCGGTCTCTTAACAAAGAAAGCTAACCTTAATGCAATTATTATGGGACGGAGGATGGACTTAGAATCATCCCTACCGGGACGAGACGTTGACCGTTTGACTGACATGTGCGACATTGTATCATTTCAATTGCACGCATGGTAAATCAAATGTCACATGGTCCATGTGTCAAACTGCACGTCCACATTTTATGGTTCAAGTGATTTTTCCTAGGAAGGTGGATGATTTAAAAGTCTAATTTAACCGATTCGCCTACATTTAGATTGCAGTTTTGAAACCATTGCAAAAAAGGTAATTTTTATTTTTTAAGTCAAGTTATTATTATGGGTGTGTTCACTTCATGAAAAGTGAGCCCAAAAATAATACAAAGATCGTCACATCAAATCTTTTGACGCATAAATTGAGTATAAATATAGTTAAACAAAAAACTAATTGCATAATTTAACCTAAAAAGTGCGAGGCTAATCTTTTTGAGCCAAGTTAATCTATGGTTGGACAATAATTAACAAATACAAAAAGAAAAGTGCTACATAGAACCGAACCCAAAAATATTTCACCAATTAAACACCCCCTATGTGAAGATTGATCAAAATTATAAAAATAATACTTTATAGAGTTATAAAGTTGATATTATTTTTCTAACGTTTGTTTTTGCCAAATTTAAAATAACATTGGATTTTAAGGTAGAAAGACCTCTCGCCAGGCCGAGAAAGTTCTCGAACTTTATGCCATTTCTTTTAGGCTGCTGCACCGTCGCCCTATATGAGTGGACTAGTGCCTAGATCTATATGCTTTAGATTATAGAACACCGGACATACGAGGTTTTTTTATAACCTCCAACTGGTGCTCGCTTCGGTGGAGAAATGAATCCTACACGCGAGGGTGCTACTAGTACGAGTATGTTCACTTCGTCAATTTAGAAAGTGGACAGTGTGATTTTATATTAAAAAAACTTACAATTTAGTTGTTCGTTTGTGTTCATGTCTTTGCATTAGCTAAGGAAGCTAATAATGTAGCAAAACTTTAGCCGCTTAACTTTTAGTCTATTTTAAACAGACCGATTGATTTTGTTCGATAACTGTCTAGTATCTAATAAAGTTAAAAGAACATCTCTCTCATGTCTCTCTGGTAGAGAGTGCGAGAGCCGGGAGCCCGAGATGCTCCCAAATGAGTTGTGACCGGGGGTAAAAATTGTGTGTGGTACATGAATTGGATGGGTGGTGGTGATGAGAGGAAAAGACGACGACGATCATCAGACATGCTAGTACGTGTAGGCTGTAGCTGCATCAGTCGGTGAGATGAGATGGACGTAAATTGCTCCACGAAGGTGCAGAATTTCTTGAAGCACGGGGTGCAGAACGCAAGAGCGCCCTGCGTTCGCGTGGCTGAGAATCGCTAGCCCGTCGAGCCCACCGGGCAAGTGGCGCTTTTCGGCTTTTGGTTGCGTGGAGCTCCTCTGCGTCGTCACGTGGTGGCCGTGGGCCCCGCGCGCTCTCGAGCCTGGGAGAAGCTCCTGGAACGCCCGCATCACGGCGTCTTGTGCGGTGCAGCTTCGTCCTGGCCCCTAGGAGCGGTCCATGGACCATTGGACGACCCCGCGGCGTGACACTGGCTCCAAAGCCAGCCGCCGAGTGCTGAGCACCACGAGTCGCGTTCGTAGGCGCTGCCCACGGGCGGCCCATGTGATGCGGTGTCAGGTCACGCCGCACGGCACGCCGGGGCTGTGATGTGCAGGGTGCCATGTGGCTTGCCTAAGCACGAGGGGCCCGCCGAAGTTATTTGTCCTTGCATGTAAAGGCCTTGTCCTTGCATGTAAAGGCTCTTGTCCTTGCGTGCAAATTCTGGAACAGCACGACACTCATCCTTGATTGCGATTCGTAGTACGCAGCGGCGTGGTTGGTTCTTGTGTTACGGTGTCACTGTATTGGAATGCGCTCTCCCGAGTCCCGTCCAAAAATTTGAGTTCTAGAACAAGTCATTTTATGTTTTATTGAATTTATAAAAATGTGAGTATTTATATTTAAATAACTTTACTCTAATATCTATTTTATTTGGCATAATAATATTAATAATATTTTTAAATAAACTTATTTAATTGTGGATTTATTTCTTCTACCAAGTTGTCAATCAATATTTATTACTTTAAATAACTTTACTCTTATATCTATTTTGTCGAGAGATAGTAATTCATTATGGTGGTGCCAACTTGGTTGTAGTTATTCACCGCCAATAAAATTATTTCATTAATTATTAGCAATTCCATCCTAAAAATTGTGAGATGGTTTTCATGGGTGTTTACTAGCACAGTTTCTTATTGATGCCGTTGCGTGGAGTAAATTGTAGTCTTGTAGACCTTGAAATAGCAGCAATGACAGTCGAACATGTCTCACAGTTAACAAGTCATATAGACATCGTATAAAAAAATATATATTCTTGATAAACGGTTTCTAAATAGATTCTTGTACAATCATCTGCCTTTTGTTTCCTATCACTAGTAAAGCGCAGCGCCTCCCGCGCCAAGTCAGCCGTAAATTTCAGCGAGAAGTGTAGACATTGTGGAAACAATAATAGCGGCGTATGTGGGCGAAAAACAAACTGAACGGACACCGTTTTTTTTCACGTTTCTCAGTTATTTCGTGACGTATTCGAGGCCGTAAATTAGTATATCATTTAGAGAGTTTTTACTGTGCTGGTTCCTCCCGTGTATTCTCTTGTTTCCGGTTCCTCCACTAAATTCACGTAATTAGGGGTAGTTTAGTACTTTAATGTCTTTTCGCCTTCTAATCGCCTCTCGATCTCCGTCGTCGCTCTCCCTCTCGCCACGACCTCCCGTCGCTCTCCCTTGCCCACGGTTCTAGCGCCACCACCGTCTCATCCTCCATCGCTCTCCATCTCCCCATCCCGGTGGGATCCGATGCCAGCGTCAATCTGTCACCACGGAGGCGCCGGCGGTCGCCACCCCATCGCCGTCAACCTCCCGGCCCGCGGGGATCTCCCTCCCGGTGTCAATCGCCGCCACGGAGACGCCGGCGGTCGCCACCCCCGCCTTCAATCTCCCCTTGCTCTCCATCCGCCGCCCCTTCCCGCCCGGCGGTCCCGCTCGCCACTCTGCCGCCGTCACCCGCCCCTCTCCCTGCGGTTGCGCCCACCTCGCCTCCCTACTCGGCCTCGGCGCGTTCTTTGCAATTTGCCTTTGCTGTTGGAGGCCTCCCCGTCGCGACCATCCACTTCCGCCTCCGTCGGGGAAGATCGCACCACAACGCCGCCAACAGCGCCGACATCGCTGCCGGTTGCCGTGCTACGGGCGGCAACAATACAACAGGGTATGTCCAATTTCATCTTCTACTCACGCATGGCTCACTCATGCTAGAAAAATGCTAATCAGACTGGCTACTTAAAATGGAACCCATGCTAGAAAAATGCTTCATGATGCAGAGTGATGGCTTATTTGTCTTACACAACGAAAGCTGTCAGTTTTTGTTAAAAAATTGTATGGAAGTAGTCTTCAGAAATGGTTTTAGGTTGTGCAGCAGCTCAAGCAAAATGTATTATGTTGTTGAAAGCGAATCCTGTAGTCACTTTTATCTTAGAAACATGTTAAGGTTTCAGTTCTTATAGGAAATGATGTATTAGTTAGATCCATTTTTTATGCAGCTATAAATGTGCTAATGTCATATTGAGCTTTTTGTAAAACAAATCAAGGTTTGGAAGATCAGTAATATGATTCGTGCACCTTTAGCATCAATTAGATGGTCTGGTGACTGGTGATCTACTAGGGCTTGTACTTGTCATCACTTGCAGGATGGACGAAATAATTATTCTAGAGTATGATTTACAAGGGCACACAGATAGCATATTATGTGATGCAATATCCATAATTCACTAGTGATTGTTGCCATACTGAGGAAGCCTTCTCTTACACACATCTAATTAATTCACTTTTTATATGTGACATGAGCTGAACAAGTGATGTGCCAACATAGCACAAGTACATTCACTAAACTAATGATGTTTCAATAGATATTTCAGTTAGGCGGTAACTTTGTATATTTCAGTGGATCGGGTACCTTTTGAGTCCATATAGTAGATAGTACCATCAATTTGATGTGTAGTGTTCTCTCGTTCTAAATTAAGTGCATCATTGAAGTTCTCTCGTTCTACATCTGATGTATTTTTGAAATTTTTGAACAGATGTCACCGCTATTGGTTAATTATCTTGTCTTATTTCTGGGCTTGTTCAGGTCGCCTTGATTAGGCAATATGGTTATCCCTCCACCAGCTAGAGCTCCCGCAAAGATTGGGAAGTTGCTTGGAGAGCGCTTGCCGTTCAAGGGTATCCCCTATTTGTATCTGTCTCCATGTCAAGAGATCAAGTACCATGGCAAGGTCAAGGCCGTGATAGATTCTCTTAGAGATGCAGGTGTGAAACCTGCTATAACGAAAAACTTTACTGTTATGGCGTAAGGAAGTTTGGGGCACCTCAAAAGCCGCTTTGGCGATCCATTAGTTTCCTCGATCGAATTTTCTCATGGGTGCCGCTGAACAATTTTTCAGTGGTGAGAACTGTCACAAAGGTTCCTTATAACTCAAAAGGTTGTGCCATATAATTTTGTTACATAGTCCGAGGATGGATGGAGATATAAGGTGCTCATTGTCTTTTTTTTATTTTTTTTTTTGAGATTTTGTGAACACAACATGTATGAAGAAACGTTAAGTATCTATACGCATGTGTCTTTGGTTTAATAGAGTGGTTATGGGGATAGACTTAACATCTTCTGGTCTATACTCATTGAGATATGCAAGCAAACAACAAACTTTGTTTCAAGTTTAGGTGTATTCGAGAAGAGATATGCATGACCCACGAGATCGAACACAAACTTTGGTGCTTTTTTTTTTTTTTGAAATGCTATTAACACTTTCGCTAGGAAGTAGTTGAACAAATATTATAATCTACACAATATTAGCATAACTGTTTTTCAAGCCACATTAATGACCAATTGACCATGACAATAATATGATTGATAACCATCACTGGGCACCGTTCTGCCGTGGGTGCAAATAAAATCTTCGTTTGCACAACATACAATGGAATATTAACAGAAAGAAGTTTTGTGCGAGAAGCTTGCCACATTTATCATAGCGAAAAAAAGTTATCTCGCACCACCCGTTCTGAACAATTAGCAAAAGTTAGACGTTTGAGCGGCAACCGGAGGACTACCAAAGATGGTATATAGTTACCAAGCTACTTTGGTTTCCACCCGTGTTACAAACAGAGCTATCTATACATTGCTAACGGACCTTAGCCATCGAGAAGTAATTGTAGTAAACTACTTATGTACATGAAAGGCCACGTGTTCCAGGATAGAAGGAGCTTCCGCCTCGGTTTTCACTCCATTTCCAGATTCTGATACCTCTCCCTCATCCAGTTCAAAGGCATCCACGTCTGCAAAGTATGCTTTTTGCTTCTTCACAAATTCTTCCGGTAACTTGGGTGTGCTTGCAAGGGGCCGCTTTTGTTCCCAAGCAATCAGAAACTCATAAAGTAATCCATCTTAAGTAGCAGAGCAAATAATCCATCAAGCTTTAGCTGACGAAGAGATGGGCCGCGTATCCTTTTTCCTGAAGACAAGTGAATTTAACAGACAAGTGAATTTAACAGTTCAGTAAATGAAATGAACTCAGACTGAACTGTTAGATAAAGATTAAATATAAGGATCCAAGTCCTAGATAACAACGAAATGAACTCAGACTGCTTATTCTGTCAGGATAGTGAAAGACTTAACAGCAGAACCTCTTCTAGTTTATATCACTATGTGTTAGTATACAACAAGCATTTCAGATTGAGTGTTACAACAATTCATTCATGTGAAAATAACAAGAATGGAAAGATTCCATTTCAGTCTGGGGCAACCAGGGGCTGAACTCTTGTTACCAACAAGTGTCTTGGAACTGATCAATGGTATTATGCATTATGCAACGTGCATACAGGATGCAACACCATTTAAGAGTAACGGACAATGATTTAACAGTTCAGTAAATAAGATGAACTAAAGGGTCCCTAAAATCCTGGATTCTGAATTCCCTATGATTCTGAATTGTGAGACTATATGGTACATGGTATGCTTATTCTTTCAGAATTGTGAAAGACCTTACAGCACAACCTCTTATAGTCTATATCACTATATGTTTCTTCCCTTCCTTAATTGAGAGATATGCTCCTGCCAGGTTTTCGAAAAAAAAAATATCACTATATGTTAGTATGCAACAAGCGTTTAAGATATTGAGTATTACATAAATTCCATCATCTAGAAATAACAATGGAATGATTTCATATCAGTTAGGACAATCAGGGGCTCAACTCTTGTTACCAAGAAGTGTCTTGGAACTACAGTGATTCCGATGCCGGCCTCCGAGGGGATGCTTGCTGTCTTTGGAGCAATTGCGCTTTGCATTCTGTGTGCGGCGGACAAGAGAATGTGTGGGGCGGCACGCCCATGCTCGCCGTGGCCGACGCACCACCCGCGACACGGATTCTCGGCATCTGCGGCGTTGCCGTGCCGCTCGCGCCACGCCCAGCGCGGCGGCCGCCGCCCAACTTGCGGGGCGGCGGGGTCGGCAAATGCGCCCGCGCCCACCACGCGCCACCACCGCACCACCACATCGTGCCCTCGCCCGCGGGACGCCGCCGAGGCAAGCGCCGCCATCGCCCCGATCGGCGCGGCGGCGGCGGGATCGCATCGGCGTCCCAGGACCGGGAGGGAGGGGAGGGTCCGGGGATGGAACGACGGGCGGCGCATCGGGGAGCGCTCCGACGAGCGCTGGAGGCGGCGTCGGGACGGGGCCGTGAATGGGAGGCGGCGTGGGGCTGCGGGCGTGAGCGCCGGGCGGCGAGGAGGCTAGGGATGGGAAGGGGCGGCGTGGGGGCGGACGAGCACGGGCGGCGGGAAGTGCGGCGACGGGCGGCGAAGTGGGGGTGGCGGTGTTTTTCGATAGGTCCCGAACGCCTGAGCGGCGGCTAAATGAACGGCTTTTTAAGGATGAACGAAGCTTTTTAACTTGACGACTTCAAGCTGATTCAGAAGCATCTATTTTGATTCACGGAAGTTTTTCGTTGTTAAGGAGAAGCTGCTCCTCGTCAAATTAAAATGACCATTATACCCTTCAATACTAATTATAATTGATTCATGTCCGCGTTTCCTGCCCGCCGCCTTTGGTTCCTCCTACCCGGTTCCTCCCTGGCTTTTTGATCGTTGGGATCAGACTAAATGAAGAGCCCATATTAATTCCAAGCGCCGTAAAAACTCTCGGGACGGGTGGCATTTCCACACGCGCAATTTGACCGTGCCTGAACTGCATGTGCTGGCGGTGGAGGACATTCAGGGTGCCTGTATACAGCGTACCTCGCTGGATGTCGTTCCGGGCGGACTACATCCGACGGCCGATCGAGTTCCTGTCCAAAGTTTGTATGTTGTTGTTTTTTATCCAGTCGCTGGATCGCCTCGTCCTGTGCATTGGGTGCTTCTGGCTTAAGCTCAGGAAAAATCAAGCTACAGATTCAAGGGGACCTATTCCGGGAGGGTTCAGGGTATGTGCACCCAATGGTGCTTGTTCAGATTCCTATGTGCAATGAGGAGGTAAAGAGCTGAATTTCCTTATGCAGCTACATGATGTGGTGGTTCGTTGATGCTTTGAATGACAGGATCGTTCTGCAACAGGTCTACGAGCAGTTGATTTTCTCAAGAAAACAATCCCACATTTTGAGGTAAGTCAATTCTAGTATATATCAGCTACTTTGTGTTTACTTCATACTAATTCTGGCTAGTGCAAATCTTTGGGTGACTCAGGGGAAATAGACACTGCTTATGTATACAGTGGTAGATGATAGGCGTAAACAATTTAGTAAAGTTTATTTTATATCAGTGTCTGTACATACATAGTGGGCTGCCACACGGTTTGCAGACCCTGTTTGTGGAGCTGGCTATATATTTACAAATACTCGACACTATAGTATGCTAATAGAGGATGGTCAGTACATAGATAAGTTTAATATTATATAGTCTATTATTGTAGGCAACTATTTACAGCAGCAGTTGTAGCTCCGAGGATTTCAGCTGTCGATGGAAAACCGAGTGTGGGGCGCCTTTATACTTTAGATTGGCCTGCAAGAAGTTGGTCTTCATGGATCAGAGCGGTGACCTGCATACACATCGTTATTAGGTATGGTCTAAAATGGAAGAAGGTGTCCAGGTATCGATGATCTGTGGTCTGGCTCCAGTGTTTGCTATATGCACCTTGCTAGTTAGCTGCATGATGGTAGTAATCCTTAATTTCTGTGAGTATGAGGTAATCCTTAATCTCTTTGATCATGAGGTAATCGAAGTCTGGAGCTTTCAGGTCACAACCGGTATGCATCGAATTGCTCTCAGTATCCATTTGAAGAAATCTTCAGGCAGAATAGTAGAATAATAATCTGCTTTGGACATATAGGATGACCACTGTACACCAATGGAGAAGACAATTAGACACAATTATCCTAAAATCAAAAAGATAGTTTTTATAAGAAAAAGGTATAGTACAAAATCTGTATTCCAGTTGTGATGGTTGGAATAATGTATATCTTATTTGCAAATAGACTCAACATCAGTTATCTGTAGAGTGAGTTCAAATAAGCCAAAAAAAAAAACCAATCACAATCAATATTGATCAAAATTTACAATTTTAGAAGTTCTTTTTTGGGGGCGTTCGAGGGGGTGGGGGAGATGTCCTTATCAGTTAAGATATGAAGCATGCCAATTTTAAAGATATCTTCCCTTAACTAATAAGCGATAATCAACATCTTGCTCAACTACTGGTCATCAGCATACCTCTTTAGCCTTCGTAATAGCCAAATCAGAAATATCCAAGCCAACAACAAAACGCTCACGACTTGCCAGAGCGACCACATCATGTCCCTGTTATACAAAAGCAATTAAATCTGGGAAAATAAGCCGAAGTCAGGAAACAATGTTGTCAATTGGGTCCTGTATTATGCACCTTTAAAGAATACTAGAACATCAGGCGCCCTTCGGGCGCCCTAGCATTGATTATCTTCTATAGCAAAGAATTGCTTCATTCATCAACACGGAAAAGCATAATTACTAATTTTGGAAAAAAACATAAATTGGTTCATATGATTGAGTTGAAACGTAAGACAGTACAAATGTCAAAGATTGAGTAAAATTTAAGAGATCACAAAGGTACTTTAGAGGGTGATAAAACAACAATTGAGACACAGCTTTTATAACAAAAAAAAAGATCAAAGATAAAACCTATTATCCATTATAGATATAAGAGACTAATGGTACATCTAAATCGATAATCCTGTAGCCTCCTGTAGTGTCATCGTGGACAAGAAAAATCAAGAGCATCATCACCAGAACAAAAGTAGTCAAATTACTGTCACCAATAAATGACCTGCAATTTGCCAGACCTAGTACGTCAGAGAATGGTAAGAAAATTTACATAGAAAACAGATGCAAGCCAAAAAGGGTTAAAAAGAGATGTATGGATTACAATAATCTGCAAAGAGCCATTGAGGCAGTAGCCATTTACCAAGGAAATGTTTAACGATATTTCTTAATGCACAATGTAATATTCAATAAATACTTGTCCCTAAGACATACTATTTGCCCTCCTTTTTTATCATATCAATTTTCAATTTGTCTTTCTTCCAAAAAATAAGCCACATGTGAAAAGGAAAAGACAAAAATCAGACTGCCTGGCAGCAGTCCACACATGTACAAGAACACGATGGTTGAATCTCAAGGCTCATAATCAGAGTGTCTATCAGATTAGAAAAAAATATGGTGATTGTGGGTGTTGTTTCATTCAATATACCTCAATTTCAAGAAACCAAGTTATTTGCATCTATATCTCTATGACTGGGTGTAGGGTGTTAATGCTATATCATGCAAGTGTCCAGCAAAAGATATTAATTACATATTCGCAATGAACGTTAGCATCTCTTATATGAAACAATGGGGATCATATAAAACCGTGTTCTATCTATTAGATTAATACTGATTTAAGCCATTATTATGGTATGGTATTCAAGTAACCATTGTCAAGAGTACAATATCTAATGATTTCATGCTCATGATAACATACATCAATAAAAGATGCAGCTTCGATCTTAACTTCTGGATGATAATTGTGTGTGCTTTGTGAGAAATATGACACTGGAATTTTTGAAGGAAATACAAGCCGGAGAAAGAACCAGCCTAGCTTTTTTGGAACCACGCTCTCCAACAACAATATTGCCTTCCTCTGCATATTCTTTTTAGTTCGTCCACATTTCTTTTAGTCTAGCAATCTCACTTTGCCCCAAACAGCATCCACGATCTGAAACATATGATCAGGGCAATGTAATGAGGGCCAAACATACTTACATTTGGTGCACTGTTACGAACATAAGGCCAATAAAGAGTACAGAACTAACAAGTGCATCTGGATTCTGCACATAAATATATCTATATATATATAGGAGCTATCTTCAAGGATCCAATTGGCAATGTTCAGTTTAATAGCAATTCTAGGGAGTATAGTTGCATCATCACCGAACCAGCAACGCACCCCTGGAATCTAGAAACATAGAAAAGAAATACTGCGTCCAATTCCAACCAACACAAACTCATGGGTGACGGAGATGGGCTGGAGGTTCATGGCATCCTGCGGTTCGACCACCCCACTCCACAACCATTGCCGTCGAGGCATCGACACCAGATCGGGAGTCTGACAGAGAGAAGTGGAGACAGATAAATAAAAGGATTCGTGGCTCACCCGTAGCCAAGACGACGATCTCCATCACCAGATCCAATGCCGAGGCCTGCCTGCCGCCCAAAAGCGCCACCGTGGATTCAAGCCGTTTTGGAGCGGCACCACAGTAGATCCCGCTTGCCCTCGCCGAGAAGAGGGAGACCGCCTCAGGTGCATCATACGGAGGGAGGATTTGGCCCCGTGGATGCCCGCTGAAGAGTTGGAGGAGTGATAGTGGCGAGCCGGGGCGACGCGGCCATTACGTAGCGGCGCCCGGAGAAGAAAGAGAAAGGAGAAAGAGGAATAGGGAGGACTCGGGCTGGGTGGAGGGTCTCGCCGCAAAATCTCCTCGGGAGCTTCTTGCAAAATGGTGACTTCTTGACGTGTCGCCGTGGGGAGAAGCCACGGAGCTCAAAAAAGTCTGTGGTGCGAGGAAACGGGAGGGGATTTTAATAACCCCGATGATAAATGCAGTCCAAAAGATAACTACTTTTATTAAGAAAAATTACCCAACCCTTCACGTTTTATTGGGTAGACCAAAATGCAAACAACATATGGGGAATGTGAGATGTAGTGACCTGCAAGCATCAGAGGCCAAATAATTGAACTTTCACACTAAAATGAGCCAGCCCAACAGAATTCAGAACTTTACCAGCATGGCTTTCTCCAACAATATAGAAGTCCCTTTACTCGTACCATGGGAATCTCTCCAACCGATTCACGAGAAAAGCATAGGCATCCAGTTCTACAAGACAAGACAAAGGCAAGTAGAAGTGGTTGGCACCTGAAATCCTGATCAACCAAGGTAAATGGACAACTCGCACAGGAGTGGCATTGAATCAGTTTTACCTGGCTTTGCATCTTGTGTGAATACTTCATATTTGAGTGGTCAGTTGTTGATGATGTTGGTCTGTGAATACCTTTGAAGGCCATTTAAGGTTTGGGTGGTTCAGTAAATAAAGTTTGTGCCAGGCACTCTAAAAATAAATGCTTGAGGGTGGTAAATAAAAAAAATAACACATTAAAAAGGAAAAGAAAAATTCCATATAGAAACAGGGGAAGAACAAAAAAGCATGAACCTTCCAGTCATCTTTTTGTTTGAAGGTCATTAGATACTAAATGGGTGCTATACTACAATTTCATTTTATAAAAAAAGAACTAATAGACAGTACATCCATGTGTACATTTTTTTAGGTAGAAAATATACATGGTGCATACCAATATATGGAGAGTAATGTTCAGCCATTTTTTTGCTTGACTATTTAAAACAGATGTCTTATAAAGTGTCAACATTATGAACTCAGTTTAGCTATAAGTATAGTTCCACAACTATTTATTTTGTTAAAGCCTTTAAATAAAGTGTAGACAACAAAGTGATAATCATTGGTAGCTATAGAGTAGGAATCAAAGAATGATAGAAGTTGTTATATCTGAGAGAGCACTTAAATTTTTTTAAAAGAAGCCTACAAAAAGAACAACTGGTGTGAAATTGGTGGGTTTATGAACACTTTTGCAAGGGTGGTTAGCTTGTTCTTTCTGGAATGAACTGTCGGCTAAGTATTAGTGATGGAACCAATGGTACTGCATGTATCTATGAAGTTTAATAAAGAATTAATGGTGATCATGTACAACTGTGAAAAAAAGAAAAGAGGATCACAAATGGGAAAACAGGATCTCAATACTTACAAGGGAGGACTGTGCATGTTGTATCTGTGTGCAATGAAATTGGCGAGGCTAGTCTGTGTTATGAGACTGAGACTGAAAACCAATAGTTATCCATGGTCCTGAAGGAGTATTCTCTTGTCTTGTAAAAGGATGGATTAAGTTCTGCTAAGAGACATATAGGAACAGGAAAAACAACTTGGTTATCATGCACCTGTAATTAGAATAGCCATGTTTGGATCAGGAAGGAGAAGATGCAGGTAGTATGTATAACCAAGCGGAACTAAATGCAAAAGTATTTTGAACTGGTAGCAGAGTCCATATAAAATTTGTAAATCATGTCTGCAATGTGTATTGTGTATTGAGCATTTTTCAGTTAAACACATTAATGGCAACTATAAAAATTTGTTAAACCTATAGGAGGCTAGTATTAGAAAGAGATATTGAAGGGATGACCTTTAAAGAAAGGGGATGTAAACTTACCAATCAGTAAGGAACATGATGATTTTTTATCTGAATCATGAAACCATCTATGGACTTCTTAGAGGCCTTAATATCATAGTGTTTGACTGAAAGCAAATTAAACAATGATCATTAAAGACTGGTAAGCAACCGTACTTGCAGCTTTACAATTTGAAGGAGTACATGCCACATTACTGGGAATCATTGTTTGGGTATTTTGCCTGCGATGCTCCACTCATACAAGCTCCTGCGATGCTCCACTCATACCTCAGGTTTAGAGCATAAAGAAGAAGACATCATTGCGCTTGGCTCAGGTAGAAAAAAAAAGAACAATCATCATTGCATATGTCCATAGTCTCAGTTATAGCGTAATATCTTAGAGTAATAATAGCCATCATCACATCTGTCCAATGTCTCAGATCAAGAGTAGCAAAAATAAACGTCATTGCATATGTGCAGAAACATAGAGAGATTCAAGAAAGAAATAGTAAACATACACAAAAGGGCGTATGCTACAATTCTGCAATATGCTCTGATTAAAACTGCAACCATCATAGGCATGGACAAATGCTCATATTAAAATTGCAATCATCATAGACATGGACAAATGCTCAGATCAAATTTGCAATAATCATAGACCAGGACATATGCTCAGATTAAGCTTGGTAGCATCATAGACTTGGCTAGATGGGCATGGGGGGCGAAGGCCGTGCGGCCGGTCGCCACCGCCGCCTGCCGCTCGCGTCGGGAGAGAGGAATAGGTACGGGCAAGAAACGTCGGGAAGGGAGGAGAAGGGTCGGGAAGGGAAGAGATTTATCAGGAGGAGAAGCTGAAGCCCAGTATATATTTGTCCACACCTGATTCTGACGAGAAGCTGGACTGGAAGAGGGAAGCAGAGGAGGAGCAGGCAAAATCAACAGATTCTGACAAGAAGCTGAGTTCGGTAGAAGCTGCTTCAGTAAATCGTGACCGTGTAACTGGAGATCTGGCAGCAGTAAAATTTTCAGGGTACGTGGACGGTGGTTCCTGGCCAGGAGCCATTCCAGGTTCTATACAATATATACAAGCTCCTGCGATGCTCCACTCATACCTCAGGTTTAGAGCATAAAGAAGAAGACATCATTGCGCTTGGCTCAGGTAGAAAAAAAAAGAACAATCATCATTGCATATGTCCATAGTCTCAGTTATAGCGTAATATCTTAGAGTAATAATAGCCATCATCACATCTGTCCAATGTCTCAGATCAAGAGTAGCAAAAAATAAACGTCATTGCATATGTGCAGAAACATAGAGAGATTCAAGAAAGGAATAGTAAACATACACAAAAAGGGCGTATGCTACAATTCTGCAATATGCTCTGATTAAAACTGCAACCATCGTAGGCATGGACAAATGCTCATATTAAAATTGCAATCATCATAGACATGGACAAATGCTCGGATCAAATTTGCAATAATCATAGACCAGGACATATGCTCAGATTAAGCTTGGTAGCATCATAGACTTGGCTAGATGGTCAGATTCAAAGGGGAAACTCCCTGTACTTTTACTGTGGGAATCTCTCCAACCAATTCACGACAAAATCGTAGCCATCCAGTGCTACAAGACAAAGGGGCCAGCCATGAATGGCCATGAACCAGCGTTACCTGAAGGAGTAAACTGGTAAAAAATTTTGTAAGCCAGGGAACTCGTCTGACAAACGGATCAGGGATGTAGCATGGATCTTTAGAGAGGAGAGAAGATGAAGCACCATAGGAAGGACCCTGTTATTCCCCAAACCGAAACCCTAGAAATCAGAATCCTCAAATCACCGAGGTAGCAACCGCCGAATGAACCATAGGAGAAGAGGTAAGGTCATTTACTCCGTGCGTAGAGACCGCCGGCGGCGAGGGCGCCCTTTTTGCGCCACCAGGGCGACCACCGGTGGGGTGAACTCGAGTGATAACGTAGTAGGTCGAGGGGGCGGTGGCGCCACGACGACGTGCGGTGAGGGGGGAGAGGGAAAGGAAGGGGAGGGCCACCACCGCATGGGGACGAAGGCCGTCTGCGGCCGGTCGCCGCCGCCGCCCTGCCGCTTCAGCGTCGGGAGAGAGAGGAATAGGTACGGGCAAGAAACGTCGGGAAGGGAGGAGAAGGGTCGGGAAGGGAAGAGATTTATTAGGAGGAGAAGCTGAAGCCCAGTATATATTTGTCCACACCCGATTTCGATGAGAAGCTGGACTGGAAGAGGGAAGCAGAGGAGGAGCAGGCAAAATCAGCAGATTCTTACAAGAAGCTGAGTTCGGTAGAAGCCGCTTCAGTAAATCATGACCGTGTAACTGAAGATCCGACATCAGTAAAATTTTCAGGCTACGTGGACGGTGGTTCCTGGCCAGGAGTAATTCCAGGTTCTATCGTCTTAATCCGCCTATCACATTTCTTCCTTTTAGTCATCCACCCAGCAGTCATAATTCCTTGTACTTTGTTTTCTTTTTCCCTTTCTTAATTCCAATACCACACACTGTCTTACTTAGTTGGTACCCTAATTGATTGCTATTATAGAAAAATCATTCTAGCTTATAGGCTTGATGAAATAAGGATGAATATGAAATTTTGGATGTTGATTGGTTAGCCACTTCGATATATAGAACATACTCCCTCTATATTGGAAAAGAAAGACGTTTTAGATAAGGTTTAGGTCAAACATTGGAAACATAAATTATGAATAACATTTAAGTCGTTGAGTTTGGAAATGTGAAAATCATATCAATAGATTTGTCTTGAAAATTAATTTCATAAAAATATATACATATATAACTTTTCAATAGATATTTTTATAGAAAAGACAAGTCAAAGTTTTTTTTTGTAAACCGTGTCATTTGTTCTAAATGTTTTTCTTTTCAAGTATGGAGAGAGTATATAATAAATCTTGAATTTTATCGCACTTGCAGACCAAGAGACTAAAGAGGAATGCAACCCGTGAAGCTAAACATAGCTCAGCTTGATGAGGATCTCTATAACAAAGTTTATGCAAATGTGAGGCAAGTATATATATGCTCTATCAATCTTCTCTAACTTCACCATCGTTGGTACCTGGTAGTGGAGTTACGACATGTTAAACACAGCTCCAGCTTCGTGGGCAAATATGCGATCAAACCGCACCGTTGCCTACAGCTCCGCTTCTCGCATCGATCTTCACCCTTCTTTCGCCCTTCGGTTAATCGTAGACTTCGTAGTCGTGAAGCGCTATTCCATGGCGAGCGACACTGCGGGAGGCATAGCGGGCGCGCGGGCGCAACCGCCGGCTAGATCCGGCGACGCGGGGGCTCGGACGGTGGCCCCTCCCCTAACCCTAACCCTAATGGGCCACCGGTAGCGGATTTGGCGGCGCGAGCCCAGATCCTGGCCCGTTAGGGTTAGGGTTAGACTTTTTCTTGTTCTTTTTATTATTATTATTTAGATTAACCATGGCGGTTTTTGAAGCCTAGAAAACCACCACGATGGATTGACCTTGATCTTAGCGCGGTGGCGGTTGAAAAACCGTCATGAAAAATGAAAAAAGAAACCGCCGCCACATCCTATTTTATGGCGCCAAGCACGAGATCGGGGCTCACTTTTTTTGAGTTTGCCGTTGGGCCGACATGTTTGAAATTCAACCTAACAATCTATAGAAGAAATAAAACAAACAAATAACAAAAAAAGTAGAAAAAGACACAAAAGAGGGAAGCCAAGAAATAACATGACATAGAAGAACATCCTATAATACAACAAAGAATATCTCATGTGTACGATGCTAACAATAAATCTATACCTACTAATAAAGAGAGAAAATTTCAGTCCACCTCCTTTTTTTTCAGGGCTTTTCACCTCCTTTTTCTACAGGGCCTTTTTTTCGGGTCTGCCCATCGCGCAAGCAGGGTTTGTAAGCCCGGGGCCATGATGATCGAAAAGGCCAGCCAATCCCATGATGACCGACGGAGGGCCCATGAAGGATATAGCGAGCCCAGCACCAAGTCACAACAAGTCGTCATGATCGCGGTGCGGGAGATCGGAGCTGTTTAGTCCCACCTCGAAAAAGGAAAGTAGAGATGCGGTGGAGGCGAGTACAAGAGGCGACTACAAGATGCGGGGGTGGGCTACCAACCTGAACCATACCAGCTTGAACCATCTTTGAGCCCGGGCCATTGACGCAACTTTTTTAAGGTTATATTTGAGGCACGCCGGGGTTGAAAAACTATTTGCAAAGCTTTGGCCTCAAATTTACGGAAGAGCACCTCGGAGACGAGAACGTTCGTCGTGGTCCGCGGTGGGTACGCCTCGACCTTTCTCACAATCAAAGGAAGAGGACAAAAGGAATTAGAAATAAATAATAGTGTTCCAGATGCAAATATACCAAAGACAAATAAATTAGGGCTTAAAACAGTTTACAAAGAATTTAGGGTTCCTTTTCTTATTCTTTTTGTACGCATGGACCTATCGCTCGGGACTGGGGACACCGGGCTCTTGGTCGGCTACGCCGTGAGCTGGGCGAAGATCATGGCCCGTCCCAAGACAGCATAACTTTTTTTCTTTCTTTTCTTTTTTTTTTCTTTTTAAATCATTTAAGACTTCTATAAATAATAGAAAATCAAAACAATCAAAAAAAATACTAAAACAATCTTGCTATTACAAACTCCTTTTTGACAAGGGCTACACTTTTGTCATGTGTCAAATAATACACAACAACATGATATAAGATACTTATCGCGTCAAACTTCATAACAAAAACATATTATTAGCCATTGCGGTTTTAAATCGATGGTATCGATATCATATTTACCCATCACCCGTTGCAACGCACGGGCACTTTTCCTAGTAATATAAAAGTATAAATAAAAAATAGTTGGAGTAAACTAAAAATATGTATAGTAGAAATTTTAAAAATGAACGGAAAAACAATAAAAACCACAGGAAATTAAAGGAAAAAGGAAAGAGGAAAAACAAAAGAAAAGGATTAGCGAGCGCAGAGCTCCTGCCGTCGCGTGGCCTACGGCCCACACTCGATCGATGGCACTCACGGCCCGCTGCGCTTACCATAAGTCATCCCGTGGGCCGTGGCCGCACACAGTCGATCGTGCCCGTCGCTGCGCTCGCTCGTCCGGTCGGCGGACGGCACCATGCCGGCGGTCAGACTTATGGAAGAATCCCGCCATTCCTCCCTGTTTTCTCTTCTCCCGTTCACCACTCGTGCTTTCTCTCTTGTGATCTTGTGGCGACGACTGGGCGACTGCCGACGTCCGCCGCCGCCGCCCTAGGCCAGGTGACCAGCTCTTCGCCGGGCCCTTTGCTGGCGACGAGCACCAAACAGGTATGCCCAACCCTTCTATTCTCTTCCTGCTGTTCGAAACCGAGCACCCAAACCCTAGCTGAAGCTATTTTGCTATTTGTATTTGATCCGATGTATTGATAGTGTAGTATACACTATACACCTGTAGTTATTATGCCTCCTAACTTTCTTTCTTCTTTTTTTGGCAAAAATTGTCGGTTATACATGTATATCCATGTCCGCCCCTGATCAGCTGAACCCTTATGCACCAAGGGAAGTCGGACCCTCATTGCTGGTACAATGCGCAGGCCGAATACTCGCAACAAGAACAAGAGGCCTCACACCGATGAATCTGATAGCCCATATGTGGCTGTTTTCAAGTATGCATTGCCTTATTTCTTTGGCAGAATCTGAATGTTATACATTGATCTTATTGCTCATGTTGCTCTTTCTTTTTGCCTACAAATTTTGTAGGAAGATACATTCCACTGGTGATATCTCAAAAGCAATATCCGTCAGGTTTACATGGTGTGGAAACCGCTTTGCCATGGTAACTCCAAGGACTCCCCAAATTAATAAAAGGTGCTGAATCAATGAAAGCCATTTTGCACAGCTACACTCTAGCAAAATGGCTTTCATTGATTCAACACCTTTTATGAAGGCACTGGAATTAGACAAAGACAATGGTGTCCAGCAGGATAGCCATGAATTTCTCACCTTGTTTCTGTCTCTCCTCTCCAAGGTCCCTGGAATTAGAGCAATAGCGCAACATCTGTTTCGTGGCAGTGTGTCTCATGTAACAAGGTACTGACTATGCATATGGAGTTGTTTATGTTTCCTTTTCTGTTTTAGGGTTGGATTTTGTACTGTTAGAGAGCTAAGCTCTAATCAGCTAGAACATTTCAATTAGTAAGATTCTTATGTAATGTTGTTTGCAGTGCTATAACTAGTTAACTACACTCTGCTTTTAGTCATTCTGTAATGCTCTACCACTACAAAGCTATTGCTGAAGATGCTAATTCTATGAATCTAGGCTCACTATATGGTTATTGTCTTGTCTGTTAGCAAAGAAACCAGACATGAATTCTTCTGAACTGGAGGGTTTTTAGCCTGGTGCTTATAGAAGCTACACCAAAGTGGATTCCTAAGGATTTTTGATTAGTTGATAATGTATGTACTTCATTAGAAAAATATTAAGTAGACGCATGTGTTGTCTCTGGCAAGCTGTGTTTTCACATTCTCATAGCCTGTCTAACATCAAAATGACTATGTTCAGTTTGTTGCAACTGATGTTTAGAAATTGAACCTTATGCCATTCATATTGTACTTCAGAGTTGCCCAGTAAGGTCAAGCAAAAATGATGAACGACCACACCTACCCCATGCTCTGCCTTCTCTTCTTCATGTGCTTATGTAGTGAAATTACATGTATTTTCATGTTGATATAGTACTTCAGTGTTGACTATGCTTTATCCTTTTATTTCCACACTGTGGCTTCGGACAAGCTACTGTTGTACTTTGTGGAGAACTGATGTTTAACTATAATATTCTTAAGGTGCTCTTCAAGCTACTGTTGTAATTTGTGGAGAACTGATCTTTAACTATCATCATATTCTTAAGGTGCTCATCATGTGGAAAGGATTCTGCAGCATCTTCAAAACTTGAAGTCTTCTATGAACTGGAGCTGAATATTAAAAGATTTCAATAATTTGGAAGAAAGTCTGAATGATTACTTTAGTGAGGAAGGACTAGATGGGAGAACCTATACTTTTGTGAATCATGTCAGAAAAGGGTACACGCCACTCGCTGCTTAAAACTTCAATCACTTCCTCCAGTTGTTAATTTTCAGCTGAAGCATTATGTATCCTCCCGAAGGTGATAAACTTCCGCATTTTTTATTGAATCTGTGCATTCTTCTCCTTTTATTGTAAAGATTTTTCTAACTTTTCTCATTACCAGACAACAACCAAGAAAAAGATTTCTTCATCTTTCAGTTTCCCAGGGCAGCTTGATATGGGAAAACAGTTGTCAAACCCTTCATCTAGTTATACATATGAATTGGCTGCTATTTTAATTCACAAGGGTACCACTGCTAATAGTGGGCACTATGTGGCACATATAAGAGATGAAAGCAATGGGCAGTGGTGGGGAGTTTGATGATGAAACTGTATCCAAACTTGGTTTACACCCTTTTGGTGAAAAAAACAGGAAAGACATCAAATATAGATGATAAGAAACCTCAAGGCTTTTCTACAGCAGGCTCTGTTACTACGAACAATAACAATGGGCACCAGGAGGCTGCATCAACTTGTACTCCTGGGGAGATGTTTTCATCTAGAGATGCTTATGCTGATGTACAAATGTACCAATAAGGATAACAATGCTACTGAAAGCAGCACAATTATGGAATTCAATAATGGTTTGCTTCCACACCACTTTCTTGATGAAATTAATGAACTAAATGCATCATGTATGAAATCATGTGAGGAATACCAAAGCAAGAAAGACAGCCATTTGACCTATATAGCAGATAGGCGCCAAGAAGTAAAATCTGTTCTGATAGAAGCACCCGCAAATCCAGAGGATGATTCATATTTTTGGATTTCAACAGATTGGTTTCGCCAATGGGCAGATAACATCAGTCCCCCCTCGTAAGCTCACTAGAAATGCCCACCCCCCTCCTCAATGGTAGGAATAACATGATAAAATCTTGGTAGCCGCACTGTGCATTGGAAACTGTCTCTGATGAGGGCAAGCTCATCTGCTAAATGGTAACAAGTTGTGTTTTGTTTCACAAACAAGGATATCTGAAATACATCCATTATATTGATTTTTTCTGAATTCAACATCCATCCCAGACTCCCAGTGTATTGATGGAAGTCTTGTGGCCGCACCACGCATGTGCTAACACTCAATTTAACCTCAGCTTGGGCATTGAGATCTTGAACATTGCTTGCTTGCTCTCGGGGGTGGTCGCAGATTGGCATCCCCTCGTGGTCGCCCCAGATGATTGACACATAGATTTAAGTGTAGCTGCATCAGTTCAGTTTCGAATTTGACTTGGATGTTAAGAAACATAGTAGATGAGTAGTCCATCTGGCACTGCTTGTCATGTGCTGATAATGACATTTGTATTTTTTTAATCTCGACATCGAAGATGTGCTTTGAACCTTGAGACTGAGTCAGGTTTCTTTAATTTTACGTGTACTACATATAGTACTTTTGGCTCCCTACCTAGAAAGTTCACATCATCACTGAGCTATTAATTGCTTTTGTGTAAGGACTGAATGTGTCCTTTAGATGTTCCTTACATTTGTGTTTTGTTTTTGCAGATCCATTGACAGTGGACCAATTCAATGTGAACATGGAAAAGTTCCAGTGTCTAAACTCACATCAAAGCGATTATCAGCTGTAGCCTGGCAGAAATTATTTTCAAAAGTAAGAAAGAAAGACTGCAGTTCTTGATTCAGACTTTGTAGAATTATTCCTCACATTGCTTAAGTTAGTGAATTTTCCGTAATTTTGTGATTCAAGACCATATTATAGTACTGTAGTGTAGTCATAAGTTGTAACATATAATCTTTTGTATTCATTTCTAATGCTCATGCAATAGCATTGATGAATATTATTATTTGCTTGTCGTTGCAATAATTCAAGTATGGAGGGGGCCCAACATTGAGTGGTGATGATTTTTGCATGGTGTGTCTTAAAGATGCGGCGAAAAATGCAGTATCTGCTGATGTCTACCGTGACCGCAAAGAATCATTAAAAAAACTTGCAGAAGCAGCACTTGCTGGTAGTTGTTCAGATGGTCCTTACTTCATCTCGAAGGCTTGGTATGCAAATTGCATCCTTCTCTTGTTTTTGGAACTTAGTTCTGTTTAGTTATTTGTACAGGCTAATATTTTTGGGTACCTAGGATTAAACTGTCTAGCCCTTGATTCTTTATTTTTTTGGTGTCATTCTGTAGACCAGTGTGATTATGCAAAATTCATATTCAACATATTTACTCTTCGCCACTGTATTTTTAGTTTATCTATTTAGAGGTTATTGCTCTGATCATGGTTTTATACAATTATTGGCATCCCACTAGCTACATTATGTTATGCTTTCTTGGTTGAGCTTTTATACCTTAGCTAGTTTTAGCCTTGAGTTCTCCTTCTTTTCACCTTTTCATTCTTCAATTTTGCCCTAAGCACACTTCACTCCGATTTACTCACATGTTAATGTGTGCTAGTGCAGCTTCCTTTTCTTTTTACTCTTTGCTGGCCCACTTGCTGCATATAAAAACGTTACCAACCCGCTGGCTCATGCTGATCTTTTTGCTGCTTACTCCTAGGTTGACTCATTTGCTCCGCAGAAAAAAATGCCGGTATCCTTTCTGATGCTGACAAAGGACCAACAAGTGCTTTTAAGATGTTGCCATGGGGATCTTCTGCCATAGCATCCTCCAAGGGCAAAACGGGTATCCGTACCAGAGAGCCTCTGGTTATTTCTCTATCAAACCATCAGTGAGAAGGTTAATGATGTTGTTACTTTTCCATCAGACTGTCAACCATGCAAAATCTGCTGTCAGGACTCAGGAATTGTCTGATGTTGCTTCTGTTGAGGGCAATCTTGGGTAATATAATATAATATAATAAAGCCAGAAATTCAATGTCAGATATTAGGTTCTTCACTCAAAAAGTTTGTTATGCATTACACGTCACATGTCACATGCATTTTCTGACACATGGTTCATGATTTTCAGAGCAGTGAAACTTGAGCAACGACACAAACATGAAAAGTTAATATCTAGGAAAAGCTTTACAATTCATCCTGGTGAAAAATATTATTTGGTCCCTTCATCTTGGTTGTCGGAGTGGAGAGCTTATATTACAGCGACGGGGAAAAATATTTTTTCACTACTAGAACCTCCAAGTCTTGAAGCTATTGTCAGTTCACTTATATGTGAAAAGGTAAACTAATATATTTCACTTTTTGATGTGTCTGGTTGTTAGCCTTAAAGGAAATAAAAGAACATAACTCTGGTATTTGAATTTGAGAGTTTGAGAGCTTGTCAAGAACAAATGGGAACATATAGAATTTCAAAGGAGGCCCTTGTCAGAACTTCTACACCCAAGCTGTGAAGTTTTTATTAGTCACGTTCGTAATCTACTTCTGAAGAGAAGAAATCATGATTTGCTACAGAAAATGATTGTGAGAAAAACTTGATTGTTCCCATAATGGAGTTTTGCACATAACAAGTTGTATTATTTTCCCTTCGTTATAAATATGTATGATGTTTAGGACACACTACTTAGTTAAACAAAGAAGTTAACTTGCTGAAACATGAGATTTTTTTTATTTGAGTACTGTGGGCTGTCTTACACTCTTAGCTGTTTTAAATTATATAATGAGCTTTTACTTTGGTTCACTGTTTCGCACAGGATGAAATTACTTTATGTTTGGAACAATAGAATGCTATGTGGTTTTTGTTTACTAAGAGGTTGTCTAACTTAATCTGTATCCAAGTGATGCCTATTATGAGGATAATGGATTGTTATATGTGCTGTGTTGATTGTTATACAAGCTGCACTACTTTACTTTGTTAGTTCTAGTTATTAGGTTTATAAAGTGCTTTCTTATAATTTACAGCATTCGAGATTGCTGCAAAAGCCTTTGGATCTTGTTTGTAAGCGTGGAAGCATCACTCAGAAAACATCAAATGTAAGTTCATGCTCATTACAAATTTCCTTAATGTTTTGGCTGCAACGCAGATGCTTCTGACCTCTGGTATATTGACCTTGCTATATGAATTATGATATGTGTTTCTGTTCCTCTTGTTAACCTTCTATTTTGAGATTGAGGTGGAAGCTTCCTCCTTTTTTCAGGCTCCCCATAATGATGTTGCTAGTCTGAGTTTCATAGTATTTCCTCTTGTCAACCTTCTGTTTTGGGCTTGGGGTGAAGCTTCCCCCTTTTTTCAGGCTCGCTCGGTTCAGTCACATTATATTTTTGTCTGTCATTGATCAAGTCAATACCAAGTTGTTTTGGGGTGTTTAAATCGATGCATAAAGTTGCCAACAGTAATTTGATTGTTTTAAAAACTCTAGCTGGTTCAAAGCCATATGTGATGCTTTTAAATTATAATGCTTGGTTCATCTTTAAATGGTAGAAATCTTGTATATACACTATCAGCTCAGAAACACTGAGGCTCATGCTGCCTTGCATTAAGCGTTTTGCATTGTCTAACTGTGTAGTTAATTCAGGGTTTTTTTATGAGTTGTCACAAGCTAGATAATTTCATACTTTCATAGTTATCTTTCTTCGTTTTCAGACTGATGGTTTAACAATCATCATCCCATAGTATGATTGGAACTTATTCTCTGGGGAGTGGAGGCCACGCCTGGAATAGGTATATCCGCTAAAAATCGTTTTTTAGCAAGGGCAATCAAGATAAATTGCACGGTTCCTCTGAAGCAATGCTAATTATGGATGGCGATCTAGAACAGTCTTTTGATGGTGCAAATGATGATTTGGGGCGCAGAGAGTCGTATGTGAGAACTGATCCTGAGGTTAGCTACTGTTAATGGTATCAAAACTTTAGTATTAGTGGTTCCCATGGATGACCATGTACTCCCTCCGTCTTGGTAAAGGAAGTCGTTTTTGGACAAGATTTGGGTCAAACATTGGGAATATAAATCATCAATAACTTTTAAGTTGTTGAGTTTGTAAATGTGAAAATTATATGAATAGATTTGTCTTAAACAATACTTTCATAAAAGTATACATATAGCACATTTCCATAAATATTTTTATAATAACAAGTGGTCAAAGTTGTGTTTTAGAGACCGTGTCGCTCCTAAACGACTTCTTTTACCAATACGAAGGGAGTATGGAGTAACTGCTCAAGAAATGCTAATATGTTAGAAAGACCTAATAGGAGTCGGATTATATAAAGAACAGATGAACTTCTATTTATTGTTAGTTAAAGAATGTAATGGAGGCAATTTTGTGGGGTCATTTATGTAACAGAAAAGAACTACTATCATGTAAGATAGCAATGGCAAGGCAACATGTCTCTTTAGCAGAAAACTGTTAGTCTCTGCTTTGACACTACCCACATAGCTCAAAGATTTGAGATCTGACTTCCAAGTGGTTGAGGCTGAACCCCAACCCACAAGAAGTATGGGAGGGAAGAAACTGTGAGCCTTATGCATACTGATTAAGCACTTGTGTAGAAATTTTGGTCTTTAGCTCTATGCTGCTTTCGAAAAGTGATGTTGTCTGTACTGTTTCTTGAATGTTCAGGCTTTTACCAATTTAATGCTCACAGGCTCTGAAATGTTTTTTCTACCTATGATTTTTTTATAGGTTTGTGAAGAATGTATTGGAGAAAGAGAGAGCTGTGCATTGGTGGAGAAGCTCAACTACCAGAATGAAGACATTCACATTTTTTTTGTCTGTGGAAAAGAAGCACCAAAGTCTATCAAAGAAGCATCTAAAGATGTTCCTGTATCAGATCATCGGATTTCAAAGCGTTCCAGGAGGACAAGCTCTGGGAATTCAATCAGTTTGAATGTCTGGTTCCACATTCGTCCATCAGTTGAAACTCATGATATGGGAATCTTTAGGGGCCTGCTATAGATGCTGAATCTACAAGCCAGCTCTGCTCCATTTTTTAAAAAGGGTTCTATTGGCATTTTGCTTATCCATCTTTGCTATGGAAGATTTTCTTTTTATTATCTTTATTGTCTTGCCTGCTTTGGACCACACTCAAACAGTTTACCTGTGGTCTTGCTACATTTGGATCGTTAAGGAGAACCAGAAGCTTCACAGAGGCAATGTTGAGATTGAAGGTGACTTAGCTAATCTTGCTGCCAAGAGTATTTTTCCTGGGGATATTCTTTGGGTCAGAGACTCTGAAATCTTTGAGAACCGTGACATAGCAGGTGCAGTTGCAAATTTGATGTGCAGATGTTTTTTATGGTTCTACGTGTTTTGGTTTATGTGTTTCAGATGAGATTCCAGAGGACAATGGTGATATACTGAAGGTTGAGGAAGGCTTTAGAGGGACGCTTTTGTCATCAAGTGTTCCAGAACAGCCTTGTCAGGATATAACATTTGGTGAATGAGTTTCTTTCTGTCAGATATATGGTTGCATAGCTGCTGTCGTAAGCTAGTTAAGGTCTCGAGATGGTGATATTGACTGCATTGTTCTTTTTATGGTTACATATCAAAGTTTTCTCAATAGAAATGACCAAATTCGTGTTGATTGCTGCCCTTTTAAAAATCCTTTTTGGGCGTTGCTTGCATGCATACACAGCACATTCACCAAAGCAACTTAAGTTTCAGTACTATTTTAGCTTTTTTTATTGATGGTTTAGGCATGCCCTTGCTGTCTTTACATGCGCAAAAACAAGGCTGGAAACATTTTCCAGGCAGACGCGTTACCATGCTACCTTTGTGTTTCAGTCTTTCATTTTCCAACTAATGTAATTATTTACTAAATTGTTTCAAATTATAAGACGTTTAGGTTTTTTAGATACATTACTTTTACTATGAAAGGACAGAAAGTATATCTAGGTGCATGGTAAATACAAACCTGGTGGCTGTGCAGAGATCGGCTTGATGAAAGAGAGAAAACTAGAAAGCATTAAGGTGATGCAGAGCAGTGTGTTGTTTTTTCATGCTTTTTACTACAAATCCGAAGCGTTTGCAATGCAATTTGACGTGTCCTGCACTCTTGTTTGCCCACCGCTTGGTGCTCATAGAAACGAGACCAAATGCAGCCATGGAGGATCTCTCGCCTGTGCAAAAACACGATTCTCTGCTATATCCCTTTTTGTCATTCTGAAAATTAATCGTCATCTCTTGCTACTGTTTCTTTTATTTGAAGCAATTCTTATCATTGATTATCCGAATTGGTTAGTTCATGACAAGCGGACAAAATGTTTTGGACGTTGACGTACGGGATTAAGGGAAAAAAATAATGTTCCCAAATCAACTATTGTAATTTTAAACTTTTATAAGCTTGAACTTGATGCATAACTAACAGGCATGCCCTTATCCTATTCTGTGGGTCTGGCATCGTGACAACACATTTTATTATACACGATTAGATATATTGACTTCTCTTGACTGACCTCACTCATCAATCATCACGCATGTACTAGTATATATGGACTACGAAAAAAAGTGTTGCAAGTGGACTAGAGCTGGGATTTCTGGTGCCACTCCGATCCGTCAACATCTCGGGCATAGCGGCATGACTGACGCGGCAGCCGATCCAGTCCTAACACTACAGTAAGCAAACTTGTGTTGTAGCGCACGTTGGCGGGGCACGAGTCGTGGCCCATCAGGGCACGCGGTTTCGTTTCGTTTCTTGGCCCGCTTCAACGAGCCAGCCGGTCGACGCGGCAAGTTCGCTGACGCCGCGACCGGCGACCCACACAGCCACAGGTCCACAGCACCAGGCGGTTTCCGTGAAACAGCTGCGGCCCCGGGCGGCCTTCTGTTGGCGTTGGCAACCCAGCAGCTTACGTTCGCCTGCCGTGGCGCTGCCGTCACCCACCCCGTGTTCCTCCCTCCCTCAGCACAAACTTGGTTTGACCATGTGGTTACGGCTAATCATGATCCTAGGCAGACTACTTTTTGACTGAAATGCCCTTCGATGGCAACTCTCGTGAGGTAGTAGAGTCGTGGGGCACACCCAAACACTCAACTTCTGACTACTTCTCCCTCGCGTTGCTTCAGATTAACATAACATGTACCTTGCGTTAAACTTAAATAATCTACCAACATGTTCGCCGCTCAACTCAGCGGTAGTATTAGATTATCATAATGGTGTGTTACTAATGACGCACTGTGGTTATGCTGTTCTTTGCACATGCAGCACATGCTGATGACGACGGTTTCTCTGTGAGAACTGAGAACGATTGAGAGCAACGCATACTGTAGTGTAGGTCGGACCCTACCCTACAGTGAGCAGGTACTCCTATACTAGACCTGGGCCTATGCCCGTTGAAAAGGACCGGCAGGGTGAATTCTGTGTGGCTCGGCACACGGGCCCTAAATGCGATGGCACAGTATCTTCGCATTCCTGGGGACAAAGGTATCTTCAAAACACCTGGGCTGGGCAGTTAATTTTCCTGATCGGCAGCCTGGATGGCTGCTTGCCGAAACGTCTGAGGACGAACTGTATGGCCGACTGCTATTATTTTGCCCCTGAAGTGGGATTGACAGCGCGTAAATTACCGTCTGGGGAAGCATTTTACACTTGTCTGATTAATGACTATAATAATATGATCAAAGCTGAAAAGGGACGGCTGGATTATTATTTGCACAACGCTTTGAATGGCAGCTGCTACTGCTTGGAAACCTCGAGAGCCTGACGAGGAAGACCGGATTGAATCAGCGTGGAAGCATAACCTTTATTATAGTATTTTTTTTTTATTGTCATTGCAATGGTAGAAAAAAACACAGCACGAAGAAAATTAGGATTACATTTGTTAGGCTGATTGGTTTTAGCCATCACCCAACAAAGATCTTTCTCTCACAACAAATTAGTATTTTTCTTTTAAAAAAAGTACCAGCCAGCTAGCCCAAGCCAACTTAACAAGATGACGTCGCTACATGGCTAGGCGTGTTTTCCAGGGTGCTGTATGCCTATGCTGTGCTGTGTACTAGCACAATCACGTATTCACGTCACGAGACGAGATCATGACGATTCGTGACGACCGACAATTCATTAGCCGGCACTAAAACAGCTGTATAGATACCGCGATGAGAAACACAGTTTTGTACGTTCCCGTGTCCGAAAAAAATCTCACCTCACGAGGGAGCCAGCCTTTCATTTGCTACTTGTGCACAGACGACACGAATCTAACCTGCCAGCTCTGGTAAATAAATTATTACGCTGGTGGAATCACAATCACTGCTCCCAAACCGAACCCTTTGCCATGGATGGACAGCGCAGCGGCAGCTGCAGCTGCTAAGAACAAGCAGCCCTCCTCCGATCCGGCGGCAACAGCGACGCCTTAGCCATGGCGTGGGCGCAGGAGCCAACAAGCCCTCGACGGGACGGACGAGCCGAAAGCGAAACGCGTCGACGACGCTGCAGTGCAGTTCCTTCAAGGAACTGGGTGTACTGTTACCGGAAAGTAGCGTGGGGAGAGAAAAGGGCAGCGATTAATTAAGTGCAAGCAAGGCATTAGACATAGCCCATAAGCCACTGCCCATTGATTCATCACTATAATAAATAAATAATTATTGGGTGGCCTGTGCTGGGTCTGAAGGATCATGTTTAATGCCTACCTCTTTAATTAATCATCACGGATTAATTTACGATTTTTTTCTGTGATAGATTAATTAAGCCCCACCGTTGCCTGTACTGCACACGCCGAGCCGATGAGGCCGATGATCGATCACAATTCGCAGGCCAATCACGGATCCTCTTACCTGCGAAATAACGAAAATACCCCCTGCCGCCCCCGCGGGTCTCAACTAATCAACTCTCTTTCTTCTTCCTCCTCTTCCGGACGGACCCGCGTCCTCGCTATTCTCCTCTTCTCGCAACGGCGAGTCGGTGACGCCGCCCCCAGTCCCGAACCTTCTTCTTGCCTTCTCCGTTTCCGGGAACCTGGTTGCCTCGTAGCCCCACCACACCGCCGAGCACGCGGCCGCGCCGCCTTCCACTCAAGCGTGCGAAGCTACTCTACTCGACTCCAGAAACATCTTCTAGTCGTGCTAGTCCTCCTCGGCCTCTGCCTCTCTACTACTGGACTGGCTGCCGTGTGCCGTGCCGTGGAGTGGGGATCCGTCCGTCCGGACTGCCTTCTTTTCGCTGGTAAGGAAGGAAGCATTGGGGATGAATTATTGTATTGTTCAAAGCGCGAGTTCTGTTCTGCAGGAATCAGCATCCCTTGCTTGCTCTCGAGCAATGGAATCCGAATCCTGCTGTCCGGGATAAAATTCGGAAGTCCCAGCCCATCCGGCTTGTTTAAGATTTTGTGTTTGTTGTCCGTAGTACTACTACTAGTAGTTTGTTTTCCAGAAAATTTGGCGGTTCTCAAAAGGGAAACAAAAAAAAACTCGTTCATGATTTTCAACTCCTTTTCTTTTTCTCTGTCGCTAGGAATAATCCAACACATATGCATAAGTCTGGAATTGCTTGTGAAACATAGCTGATAGCTGGGAACAGAGTTCTGGAGAACATGACATCAGGCACCGTTAATTTATCATCTCATCGTTAATAATATCGCTGGGAATAGTCCAACAGATATGCATATAGGTCTAGGATTTTTTTTGCGTGACTTAGCTGATAGTTCCGGAGAATGTGAACTGCATCACATCAGGCACCGTTAATTCATCATCTCAGCCTTTTTTTTTTTTTTTTGGAAAACTTATCTCAGCATTTTTTGACTGCCTGTTTGGTGAATTCGGTCATCGGATGGCATGTTTGCTGGGGTGCGTCAGCCGGGGATTATTTCAGCCAGGTAGTTGACAAGACTGCCTATTTCGTCTATGGACCACGATTTATGATGGCCTTAGTTGCTCTCAAAACGTTGTTGCCACACCAGATCCGATTGGATTTTTTGGGCACCCAAGTTATGGTGCTATTAACTCTACTGGATCAGAAAATGACATCTCTCTTGTTTTCTTTGTTTTTCTCCTCTGTCCTTTTGCTCTTGTTCTGCTGCTCTAAACAGGTGGCTTGCATTCCATCCTAATCCGAGTCTGCTCAGCAAGGTTGAGGGGGAAAACTTTGGGTACTCGTTACTGTTAGGGAGTCAGTCTACTAGCTACATTCATGATAGGCCAATAAGTTGGAGTTTCATAATTTGTTTCCGCTATGAGACATTCATATCTTTAGGAATTTCTTAGCTTTTGTGTAAGTATATAGGAATATATCAGGAATTGCTTGTGAAGCTATTGGGATTCAACTGCAGATTTAATTGATGCATATGTGTTCTTTCCTGTGCCACACTTCCATCCATTTGCATATAGCTGTGGTATGTCAACAAAACAAAATGCAATAAGGAGAATTTTTTGATTCTTTACAGCACATTTGTGATGGCCACAAACCCTGCCTTTATGTGCTTGAACCTCTAAGCTCAATTTCTTGACCTGTCATACCTGCAACTTTCTTGGTGACTATGGTTGTATCTATTTATGTGTTTGGTGTCCAGTTACAGCACACATGCAATCATTGGCATTGTGTTTTATATCTTATTTGCAAGTATTTTGCTTACTTTTATTCTTCCCTTTTTATATTGAACTCAAGAGCAATTTAATATGGAGCACTGCATAAAATGCAATATTCCACTAGTACATAGTAAAGAAAAGAGAGTACCTAGGAACACATAGATATCCTTTCCCCCACAAAAGAAAAAGAAATAGGCATCTAAGAAAGGTACGCGAATCACAGCTGACAAGGGTTCAAACCCTAGTTGTGGCGCTTTTCACCCAAAGCTCCGACCAATGAAGCTAGACTATGTTCCTTGCATGTCGGTCGATGTCCCATGTGGTACTCCCACATATGCTACAATACCTACACAGGCGCAATTCCTTACATCCCCCGTGATATCATGGTTCACGGAATATCACATGTGGTACTCCTGCAGGTGCTAGAATGCATTCACCGACACAACACGCAGCATTAAATACTATACAACACAGTATGGATACAGAATCCGCCGGATATTTCACTAAAGTTGCCTCTTATATAATGGTGTGGGGCCACAAACATGCAAGGGTAAAAAGCATCAAGCATGCAAACATACACTTATCTAATTTCTCATAGTATCGATTTGTTATGAATTGATTATAGCTATTGATTTCACAAGCTGATGACCTTGTGTCCTATTTGTAAGGGATACATAAGTTAGCATGACTTGTTTATGGCATTTTGTTGCTAAGGGTTAAGCACACCACATGGGGATGCGCTATAATTTTGTTGGATATGGCTGTGACATGTTTAGATTGGGTGTTACACCTAACATGGTTTGCGCTGCTTACCCTTAAGTCTTACCGGAATTATCTCTGCACCCCTGTCTTGCGTTTTTCATTATATGCCAACTGTATGATTTTCCTTTACTTACCATTTGAACCACAATTGTTTGCATGACTGCACATATTTTCGATTGGAGTTTGAATTGTTGTAGGCTCTTAGAGACCAACTAGTATTAATTAACCCATTAAATGACTGTATATGCATCTTTTCTCTGCTGTCTGTTAATTCCCAATCACGCATCTTTTCTTTGTTTCACTCCCGGGCGTCACTCCCCAACCTAGGACGTTGAGGCCTCGCTCCCTGGCTTGGCTGTGACCTATGGGAGCCAACGAGCGCCTCGCAGCAGCGAGCACCACATGATTAATAATGATGACCACCATCCACGTGGGTCAGGGGAGGGAAATAGCAGGGAAAGGGCCAGGTTGTCCCAAATGAAGCCTAATGGGGACCCCAGAGCCCCTGGTCGCTGATGAATTCCCCCAGATAGATTATCGTCTGTTTTTGCACGCATGTTGTAGTCAGTAACCATTTATTTTACATTTTAGTAAAAGGTTTCCTATTATTTTCCACATTGTAGTTGACATTATTCCTTCTCTAGTAATGAAATGATTACCATATCCAAGATAACATTCAGATGCAAATCTGAGTAGCACCTGACCAGCCAACAGTTCTGTGTAGTTGAACTGGTGATTCTTTTATATGCTTGAGAGTCTGCAAGCATTTTTATTTCTCAAAATGCAATCGCTTGGGTCCCACTGGGAAGTTTATTTTAAGTAGTGATTGTCATTTGATTTCATGTGTTGAATGGAAAATCAATGTGTCTTGTTTTTTCCTTACAAGTTCACACTACTGTCGTTTCTCTACTATCTACCAGTATCTTGTTTATTTATAACTTCAGTTCATCTTATCTCTGTCTGTTTGTCGTATCCAGTTGATGTCGAGTCATGCTGAGCATTTTGTGGTAGACGCCAAGATCATCTCTTTGGGTTCCAGCATATAACTCCTTCCCACAAAATTTGCACTAGAAAATATGTCGACACAGGCCTCTAACCGGTCATACAGATATCCAGACAATACCCAACTACCGTACCACAATGGCAATCCAATGCATGTTGGGGGCAATGGTAATTACTATGTGCAACAAAATCATGACGAAGTTAACTACATTTCCTCTGATGATGGATCACAGAGCAGTAATTCTAGAGCTCAAGGTTTTGAAGCACAGTTTTGCACCCTAGACTCGTCTTCAGCCAATTGTGTTTATCCTTCACATAGCTCTACCTCTTCTCAGAGTATAAGTGGAAGCCCTTTGTCTCAGCAAGAGATCCACTCTGATCATGCATATGGTTCCTCTCCAAGTGCATCATGCATCACTCAGGTTCCCACCTGGACACTTAAGGATCTAGAAAATGTGATGCTTGGACCCGATTCTGACATAGGTAGCCCTGACAGTTCCTTTCTGCCTGGCACTGCCTTGCATGAAAACAACTGGAGAGAACTTTTGGGAATTCAAACGGGGGATTTGAGGCAGCTAATTATAGCATGTGGTAAGGCTGTTGACGAGAATGCTTACTATATGGATGCACTGATGTCTGAGTTAAGGGAGATGGTTTCTGTCTCTGGTGAACCGATGCAACGTCTGGGAGCTTACATGTTGGAAGGTCTTATTGCCAGGCTTTCTTCCACTGGACATGCCCTGTATAAATCTCTGAAGTGCAAGGAGCCTACGAGTTCTGAGCTCATGTCTTATATGCATCTTCTTTATGAGATCTGTCCATTCTTCAAGTTTGGTTACATGTCTGCCAATGGTGCCATAGCTGATGCTGTTAAGGGTGAAGACATTATTCACATCATCGATTTTCAAATCGCTCAGGGTAGTCAATGGATTTCTATGATACAGGCCCTTGCTTCAAGGCCTGGGAGGCGACCATACCTAAGAATCACTGGCATAGATGACTCGAATTCTGCTCATGCCCGAGGTGGTGGACTGGATATGGTTGGACAGAGGTTGCACAAAATGGCCCACTCTTGTGGTCTTCCCTTCGAGTTCAATGCTGTGCCAGCAGCTAGTCATGAGGTTGTGTTTGAAGATCTTTGTGTAAGACCTGGGGAGGCCATTGTTGTAAATTTTGCTTATCAGCTGCATCATACTCCTGATGAGAGCGTGAGCATAGAAAACCATCGTGATAGAATATTGAGAATGGTCAAGAGCCTCTCTCCTAGGGTGGTAACTCTTGTAGAGCAGGAGGCAAACACAAACACGCACCTTTCTTTCTTAGATATATGGAGACTCTTGATTATTACACAGCGATGTTTGAGGCAATAGATGTTGCTTGCTCCAAGGATGATAAGAAGCGCATTAGCACAGAGCAGCACTGTGTCGCAAGGGATATCGTCAATTTAATTGCTTGTGAAGGCGCTGAAAGAATAGAGAGGCATGAGCCTTTTGGAAAATGGAGGGCAAGGCTTGCAATGGCTGGGTTCAGACCATACCCGTTAAGTGCAGTGGTGAACCGAACCATCAAAACACTTCTTGACAGTTACCACAGCTATTACAGGCTTGAGGAGAGAGATGGCATCCTCTATCTTGGCTGGAAGAACAGGAAGCTGGTAGTATCTTCTGCCTGGTGCTGATATTTCCAATTCTTTCGAAGAATCTTTGTTAAGGTATATTGCTGGCACCTCACAGATCTTTAACTGCTTATTATCCCAAACTCGTAGGCATGTCTGTGACAACTTTTAGTCCAAGCTTGGGACCACATCAGGTCTTTCAGATGATATGGTATATCTTCCATTTTGGCCAGGAAACCAATTAATAATATCTGACTCTGATTGCTATTTCCCAAGCTTGGAATTGCCAGTCTTTTGGTAGCAATATAGTTCTGTATTTAGGGGAGGAAACAAGTCAATGATAGGTCCCATTATACCGTTTCAATAAAATTTGACTGGGATTATAGCCCAATGTGAGTGTCTTCTACCTGAAGTCCACGTGATAGAATTGTTGTATTGGTTTTGTGAAATCTCATAATCTTACAGAGCAATGGACCGTTATGCTTCTTCCGTCGGCTGTTCCTTGATGCATTTTATGCTGTATTGCTGCATGATTACATAAATCTCTATCGAGAAAAGTTTGTTTATAGCGTGAACTATTCATGCCATTCATATGTATTCCTTTAAAGAGCATTGTTGCTTAGTTTCTTTCTATTTTGTTCCCTGCAGGTTCTTTTCGTGGCTTTTGCGTTGTGTTCAGCACATGAATCCAAGGTGGAACGTAAACTTCAATATGAAGATTGCACAATCATAAACAAGCTGGTTGCTTTCTTACTGTTCGTTGCCTAGCTTTGCAACTCTCCCATGCTCACCATCATCTCGGATTAGCTGTTCATCTCGATGTACTTACCATGACTCAGTTCCATCCTTATATAGGTGCAAACAGTAGTTTCATCACCCCCTTGTACTGGTCTTTGTATGTTGGTAGAATCTGGTATCAGCTTCCGAATCTGGACTGCTGAATCATGTATGTTTCATTTAGTAAGGATTTGACATTAGGCACAATGAGTGCCATTAGATTCTGTATATGTACAACCTGCTTCAGATGGTGTATTGTACGTACTTATACAGTCTGGGTGATTTTTTTAAAACTATGCAGTCTGGGTGATTTACTTGGGTGTTATGAGTCTTATGACTAGTTTGGTTATCACAGTACTGCACTGTTCGCGCGTTAAACTCTTGTTTGGTGGTTTGTAAGTTTTGTTCTGCATTGGTAGGCAGGGGCAACGAGTGAAGTGTGAATGCCTTTTGCGATGCTGACATTAGTATATGGCAGCACGCCTGATGCATGACTGAACCACTTTACCGAATATGGCATCTTTGCTGCGGTCTCTGCTGAATGGTGACGCTGCCTATGAATGTATTCAGAGCCATCTGTTGACTGTTGCTTTACTGCAAGCCTCAACCTCTCTGCAAGCTTGCGCTGTGATTGATTTGCTTTGAGGCAAATCAGTTGATCGGGATTTGCTTCGCAGAATGGCAGAATCCTGACAATATCAGTGGAGCACCTCATCTTCTGCAACAAATTCAATTGCTGCCAGCTCTGTTGATTGCCTATTTGTTATGGAGGCGTCAACTAACCACGGAGTTTAGAACTCGAGAAGGATCGTGGCGCCATTGCCCATCAGACTCGACCTTCTTCGCCATAAATATTGCAGAGTTGGGGTCGCTGCCACCCACACTCCATTCCCATCTCCCTTTTTCAGCACCATCTCTTCTCGGTAGCCATCTCTTCAAGGAAAGGTTCCTTATCTTTCTTCTTTCCTTGGGAGCCGAGAACCGGAACCGCCGGTGCTTTCCCCTTTTCCCCCGCCTCTTGTCTTGCTGCGCTGCGTCCAAATTCCAGTTGATCCGTCAATTGCTCAGGCGATAGTGGCGGTGGTGCATTTCTGGGATGGGGCTGCTCTTCTTGGAGCGGCTGGAGGGGAGGGCGTGTTCAGGTGCCGGAGCTGCCGCGTGGACGCCGCCTCCAAGACGACGCCATCATCTCCAGGGACTTCTACGGCCGCACCGGCCGCGCCTACCTCTTCGACCACGTGTACGTTCTTCGCAACCCCCACCCTCCTACCTCCCCGGTTCGCTTTGTTAGATTCTCGCGGCGGCGGTTCCCATGGAGAGGGGAAATGGACTCCCCGTTTTGATCGCGTGGAATTCGGACCTCAACTCCTCATCGAGCGAGGCCGTCGCCCCAATGTGACCAAAACTAGGCTGCCGGCGCACCTCTGCTGCAAAGAGGATGCCTGTCTGTCTGTTTGAGGTTGATCCCCGCTTTAGGCGAGGTTAGGGAACTCTCTTCAGGTTCAGGTCATTCGCAAATCGCAATAGATAGATGGCCCAGTACTAGCAATGCTGCTGTGCGTACAATATCTTTTGGCTTCCTTTTGTAGAACCATAGCATGTTCGGGACATGCTTGTAAATGCATTCATAGTTGGATTACGATTCTTGGCCTTAGTTCCATTTCTACAATCCTTGAGGCTGTGACGGATCTGGGCACATGTCTGGCCATCAGATTGTAGTCTTGTAGTAGCTTGCTTGGCAAATCAACACAGAACGTAGTGTGCTGTGGGATCTTATTCGTAGTGCTGGGGATCACATCGATGCTGTATTGAACAAGCAATACTCATAGGTGTATTTCAATGTGCACAAAGGCTAACACTGTATTGGTTATAACTGCACTCTACAGGTTAGAGCAGAAGCCTTAAAAAGAAAAACATTATCATTAACATAAACCTACTTCTTCTGTTTGCGACAACCGACAGTTTTGTATGATTGTATCCATTATCAATTTATCATACAGTCGTTCTGATAAAGTCACTGCTAGATTGTATAACTTGTAACCAAGCAGCAACAGGACTTAACCAGGTTGCTTGGTGATGGTTTGATGGTTATGACTGCACTCTACGGTGTCTGCTTTAATGAAAGATATAAACTCTTATCATGAACTTGACATAATTCTTGTGCTTTTTTCACTGCCATTGTACTTGCTACAATGTTGTGTACCCATAGCCACTATCTGTCCCAAGGAAGCTTTATACTTTCATTCTGATAAAGTCACTGCCTGATTGAGAATAAAGTGTAACCAAGCAGCTGTCTGCCTTTGATCCAAGCATACCTGTTCTGATATGGTTACTGAAACTTTCTTTTTTGACAATATTTCAGTGTGAACATAAGCCTAGGCCCTAATGAGGATCGCTATCTTGTAACCGGCTCCATACTGTAAATGACATCTACTGTAGCTGCTGCCAACAGATTCTTGGCTGGAGATATGTGAGTAAAACATAATTGGCTTACCTTGTGATAATGATTATCTTATTTTCATTGTTTCATGCTTGGCAGCAGACACAGTAGCAAAGTTACTTTATAAAAAACAATACAAAATATTCTGGAACAATTTGTTGAAATGGAAATAAAGCTGAATAAACATACTTATCATTTCTTCAAAAAGCACTGAACATCAAGTGGGTGGCTATGTACAACAAATGGAAACTGATGCTTTATTTTTTTAAGGCAATGCTTTATTCATTTCTCAACTGGTGCTCGCGATAAAAACGCTTTCCTCGAACCATTTAGCTAACACTGAAGTCAATTCTGCTTCAGTTTCTGGGTTTAATCATTGGATTTCACAATGATTTAAAATCTATTCATCTAGAGATGTGAACACTATTTTGTTGTTCATATGTGGTTATTTTCCTCTATTCTTGAAAGTTGAGCTTTGAATTTTGTACTGTTGATGCAGAAATCAGAGGTGTATTTTTAACAACAAACTGGAAGCAACAGTCTACCCATGTATCTGTTTTTCATTTTTTTTTTCAATTCTCTTTTTGTCATTTTTTGCCAAAATGGTGGATGAGCGGTATAACTTTTTCTTCTCAACCCAGCATTGTGTGCTGTTATATCCAGAAAAACAACAATTAACTACAGCTACTAGGATTATTATTGTATAATAATTGAATTGTTACAATGTCAAAGAGTAACACCATCATTATTTTTCTGTCCACCAGTGGCTCCTAATGTCAAAAACATCTCACGTTTCCTAGACATGTTATCATTCTGCTCCTCAATCACTGCATCATATTCATATACCACTTTCCACATATGATGCATCCTAATTCCTGGGTGATTGCTGCAGGAGAAAGCCTATGAACAAAGCGAGAAATACAAGGAAGGGAAGTACATCCTCGAGAGAGCTAGAATGGTTAAAGACGGGTGATGACCATTCAGATGTTCTTAATACTAACTTAAGCCAAATCATCTTGAACTCTGAGAGAGATTCAGAAGTATCACTCAATTCACATGCCTCAGAACATTTGACACCTAATTCGCATTCCAATTAGGAATGCTACTGGTTGCAGATTCTTTGATTTGTAGAATATCACTGACTCTAAATGCTCTTAACTTGTTAGCAGTGGCAGCATTTGGTGAAATATTGATGATCTGATGAACTGAAACGAAGCTATTTATCTCTAGTAACCATTGTTATTCAGGCTTTCGCTCTTTGTGGACTTGTCTGGTTCGCGCAGGTTGGCCAGTGTGCCGCATGCGTCTCTCGAGTCTGCTCCATTATATAAAGCGCACTTCGCACCCGCCCACGGCTCAATTCGAAATCAGCAACGCAATCAATCCAGCGCGGTTCGATCGCCATGGAGCCGAACTAGAGACGTACTAGTACTGCATATGCTCACGTGGGGCCCCACACCTCTTGCCAGGCAGGGCAGCGGGCACCCAACCCATTGCCTTGCCGTCGTCGTCGTGTGATCCAGGCGTACAGAGCGCTGCAGGCTCTATATAAACGGCACCAAGGGGCTCGTGTTTCAGACGCCGCACGAAATCCAAGCGAGCTCTAACAACCTCTCGGCGCCTCCAATCCAAACTAGCGGGGGCAGGGCGGCGACCCCAACGGCTGCGCAGGGGCGGAGCTATGCCATGCAACTGTTTTTTTTTTTTTTTTGTCTCTTCCTATTTTCTTGTTTGGCCAGTATGTCTAGTTGAGTTGTGCTTCAATTCAATTCAGTATACCAAACGATAGCGGCGGCTGCATGCGTTGGACAACAAATAATGACACACATGAATCATTTGTAGACAATAGTTATGTCGTGGTCGTATACCACGGTCACAAATGATCGCCCTGGTTAATGTGCAACAACGATGGCCTAACTCAAGGGACAATGACACGAGATTTATACTGGTTCGGGCAAGATCGTGCACTCTAGTCCAAGTGTGTGTACTATCCGAGCTCAATGACTGCACCGGGCGAGTACAAGCGGTCGAGAGGGAGATGAGCTCCCAAGTCTCTCGTGGAGTGTGTTGGCGGATGGGTGTGTTGGAGGGTGGAATGCTTGAAAGCTAGAGAACCCGCCTTCTCCGATGGCGGTGCCCCCTTTTTATAGTCGCAAGGGGGATGCAAGAGCCCGCCGAGAGAAGGACTTGGGGGGAGAAGGAATACAAAATTCGAGGGGTGAAAGGGAAATTGGCGCAGGTTTGCGGTGGCACGCCGGATCGCCCCGGCGGCGCGCACGCCGCCGCCGCCCTATGCCGTAGTCCGCCCGCCGGTCGCTGTAGAGTTTGTAGGGGCGACTCCATATTCCGAGGTCTCAGACGCCACCCATCGAGCTCGGAGCTCGTGGTCGGTTGTGGAGGAAACATCGCTCGCCTGGCGCCGCCGCCATCGCCTATACGCCTTGTCAACCGCCAGGCACGCGCCGCTGTCCGCGGTCAGGCCCGTGGCGGCGCCGCCTCGACATAAATGCATGTACCTTTGTGTCGCAGAGAATGTGTGGGGATAAGAGAGCTCGACGGAGAGCTTGGCAGCCGCCGCCGAGGTCGCCCTTGTCTCGTAGCGGTTGTCTGTTGCATTCGGCGCGACATGGCGTGATCGGCAAGCCATACCGCCGAGCCTCCGGAGATTTTGTTCTCCGGGTGATATTCGTCGCAGGCCGCGGCTCCCGACAGGTAGCCGCGGCCCTTGTCGATCTGGGCGCCGCGGGCCCGAGCCCTCTCGCTGGAGGAGAACCGTAGAATCCCGAGACCTCGCTCGAGACGGAATGGTGCTCGCCGGTCGAGCTTGAGTTCGAGGTCGCACGATATGAGAGCTCGCTCGAGGAGTGGTTGTGGGGTCGAGCTCGTGCCCGGGAGCCCGCCTCGATGAGAGCTCGCTCGAGGCGGAGTGGCGGTCGCCGGTCGAGCTCAAGCTCGCTCGGCGAGATGGACGGGCTCGCCGGTTCTGCTTTCGCCATGGCTGGGCCCGCCCCTCTAATGGGTTTTTGTTTCGATTTAAGCTTTTTTAAGGATAACCGAATATCTGTATTCCACAAGTTATGTCTTAAAATTTTCATCCAATTAGCCTACTCGTTTAGTCAGGTTTTTTTTCTCTCTTCCAATCTCTCCCTAGCTAAAAAAAAACAAATTATTAAGTCGAAGTTGGATGCATCAGCTATGCATCAGACTTTCAGATGCCATAAAACTATTTTATCTTATCTTATGTCAATAGATTATATTATTAGAATTCACGTTCATATTGGACTATTTAATTTTAATAATTGTAGGATCTGATTTTTGTGTCAGATTATTAGAGTGGTAAATTGAAAAAATATTTTATTCGCTTGCAGAGTTATTGAAATATGAAGAGGAGTGGTGATATTGCCTCTCTTTTTCAAAAATATGCATTAAAGGATATTTTTCTGTAATAACTTCTATTAAGAATAAGTCAAAAAATAAGATGTGTAAATTAATAGCCTTTTGAATGATTGCCTAGTGACTTTTATTTAGTAGGCTATCTTCTTATAATCGCGTGAAGAATAAATCATCAACACTTTCATGGCTATTAGAAGGCGGAGGCCTAACAAGAAGTAATAATGATATATTGTTCTGATATGATATTTCAATTCCATGTTAAAAAAAGCTATACTTTGTTAAGACATAATTGATATGAGGGTGAATCTCGAAAGCAAAGGGAGGAGGAAATATCAGAAGAGTCTAGAGTACCCAATAAAAATATCAAGTGAGGGAAACTGAGGAGTGTCGCTTCTTCTATAAATCCACGCTAGTGCACCGCCATAAAAGCATTTAGTGAAAAAGCAACCGAAAAGAAATTGACAATTCCTCTTTTTACCTACTTTTTATAACATGTTTCTCAATATAGTTCTATTTTATAAGCTTTGTATATATTTTCCTCTTTAATTACGTTTTGTAAGTTATATATGCTTGTATACCACCATGTTAAATTCAAGAGCGCGGCACACAGGAAGGACCAAATTAAAACTGACCAGAAAGAACCACGCGATTGTATGAATTCAGTAATGGCAAGCTCAACTCTCACCCGGATGCGTTCCTGGCGATCTGTTGGGTCTGGGTCACGATGGTGTCCTGGAGATTAGCACCTTGCTCATCAGTATATCCCGCATTCTCCAGGCATAAGATAATGAAGCTCATATACCTGACACTGGACGTGAGCATTTCCCAGAAACGAGGGACGGCGAGCTCGTGGATGAAAATCTAAACAAGTTCATCAGAAAAACGCGGGCAATAGCAATACGTATGTGGTGCCAACCGATGGGCTATGTCTGCATACCGAGCAATGGGCGTAATCAAGCATGGTGAAAAATGTTGAAGCAGATCCGGGCCGTTGGTCTGCTCCATGATCCATTAGCCACCCTCAATAGCCGCTGCAAGACTTCGTTTAACTTATGCACCTCAATAGCTCCTTCAGAGCTGCCTCCCTGAAATTGGAAATGCTAGGTTCCCATTTTAATAATCGATTGACAGGCAAAACAAAAGACGTGTGGACTACTACAAACTACACCTAGCTTCAAACCGTGAGAAAGATGAGAGGCTGCAACGAACCAGCATAGTCGTAAGTACTCGCCCATCCTGCCACGCCAATGCCCGTGACGGGCGCTCTTACCTGAGACGTGTTTGACCTGCAGGTCGGAATGTGTCATGCAGCGCGGTGTGGCGTCGCCGGAGGCGCTGCAGCTAGCACGGCGGATCATGGGAGTTGGGGTTGCCGAACACGAGCTGAAGTGCATCGCCCGGCTCGTGATTGATGAGCAGGAGCTGTGGGAAGCTAGTCTATGATTCGCTCGGCCCTGTCTTAGACTATTATACTGCTTGTCTGCTTGTCGTGCTGCTGGATGCATGTGCCAGGCCGTTCTGCTAAGCACTGCGAATTGTGTGTTTCATTGGTATTCGCCGCCGCCGCCGCCGGACCTCGTCGAGAAGTTTTTTTTTTTTTTTTTTTTGGAAAAAGTTTATATAACCTACTCACCTATTGTAACTAGACTACTTTACCCTCTAAACTATGATGTTGGGTATTTAACCCTCAACTTTACAAAACCATCTAAATAACCCCCAATGGTGGTTTTATATAATGGTTTTGCCAACTGGCATGCTGAGGTGGACTTTTTCCTTATTTTTTTTTATTTTTTTTCGTTGTTCCTTTCTGTTAGCGAGTTTTTCGGACAAACCAGCAGACCACTCGGACCCTAATATGGGTGCGGGTCGGACTCGAATTTAAGGAACCAATGATTGGCGAGGTCATCATATTCTTCTCTAACTCGGTGATCGAGTCCGACCCTTTAGAAGCCATGTTCCCGAACGTGAGGAACGTGGTACGTGGTATCGACATTTTCAAAAACTATGGAACGAAGAGGGTATACAACTTTAGCTTGTACCAATTCCAAATGGAACGCCGCACCTAATCTAGATAGAACATGTTACCGGAACGTTCCCAAAATACAGTACCTGAGATGCTCTGATGGCTCCGCTTGAGCTTATTGCCCTGTTCTCTCTTGTCGGCAGATGGATAGATCTCAGCTTAGTGTTTAAGACAGTTGATGACAGTACGAGACACTTTAACAGCTCAACGTTCCGTCTATGTTTGTGACTCTATGTTCCTCGGATTGGTCGTGATCCCGGGACGCGTTCCATCGTGATTGGGAATGACGTTCCACATTGTTTCCGTACCACGAGGAACATCGTTCCCGGGACGGGAACGTGGGCATGTTCCCGTACCCTGGCTTCTAAGGTCCGACCCGGGCGCCACCCACGTTCGCGTTGTAGAGAAAGAGCCCAGCTGGCGTTTAGCAGGGTCTGCCCGTCCCACGGCCCGCTTTCGAGTCCGACTCGTGCAACGCACAGGGACGCACAGGGCAGCAGTACCATCATCCACAGACGCGGCGTCGCGGCCGCAGAGCTATGGCATGGGCGAGAGCTCCACGGGCACGGCCGGCGCCAGGCAGAGCTATGCCACGGGCGAGAGATACATCCCGCCCTATGCCTTCAGCATCTTCAGGCAGTATGATCATCCACAGGCGCGGCGTTCTGATGGCGACACAGAGCGAGGAAATAACTTTGTGGTTGCTGCGCCAGCGGACCCGGCTGGATCATCAGGCGCGGGCGGGCTTTGACTCTCTGCTGCTTCTTGTCGCATGGATAGTATAGAAGGAAAGGAACAAGCACACATTTCGGAGGAACACGGTCGGAGCACAGGAATTATTCAGACGTATCATGCGCGAGGCGGAGGACTAGGGTGGAGGCCGGCTTCAGATCCTTTGCGAGCGCCGTAGCTTTTTTTCGTCGCTATTTTTTTTTTTTTTCAGAAATGTAATAATTAGTACAGGATTCACTAGCTAGGATTTGTCTTCTCTAGAGGGCTTCCTTCCCTTCGCGGTGTTGTAGGTGTTCGAAATTTTTCTCTTAATGAAATATTGGTGAATGGCCCGAGCTGCTCTCCTTTGTCCTCTGGGTCGAGATGCTTGTCGCAATGCTTCGTGTATAATAGAGACGAGGAGGTTGATCCTATCGTGAGCATCATCTGGACTACACCGCCGTGCTCGCCACCGGCCAATATGGGTACTGCGTCCGGTGATTCCACAAGCGCTCCCTGGCGGCGTTGCGAGTCGTGTCAACGCTTTCCTCGCCCTGGGCGACGACGACCTCGCCGGGCTTGTGCGGGGCGGCTTTTCCAACTACGTTGTTCTGCAAGATGCTCATCGCGCGGCTTCTCCAAACTACACCGCAGAGATGGCACGCACAGGATAGCGATTATAGATGTCCAACGGGACGGCACGGCACGTGACGTCGCGGTCGCGGTCGTGCAGGCACGATCGTCGCAGTGTCGCCCGTGCCGCCACCGTGCTCGGACCGCGCCGCCGCCTATGGCACAGCCTGTGGGCTGTTTTTTCAGGCCGTGCCGCCCGCGGGGCACGGTAACTTTAACGGGCTGTGCCGCCCACGGCCCACGAGAGGGAAGGGGAGCGTAGAGAGCAGGAGCGCCAGACAAGCCAGGACTCCGACGGGCGCAAGGGAGAAACTTTGGCGGCGCCCACCACCGAAGCCGACCGCCGCCGCCGGGCAAGGGAGGCGAGCTTGACCACGGCCACTACCACCGGGCGAAGCTGGACTGCGTGGCCACCTACCGCCACATCGAGGCCAAGACTCGGACACAGATCTGACCGCGGGCGCAGGGTGGTTGGGGCGTGCGGTGGTCGCACTCCGCTAGCTTGGTCTCCCAGGCGGCGGGGAGGAACTCCGCCGGCGGCGACGCGGGAGGGACTATGACAGTGGTAGAGCAGCGCGGGACCTTCACCTCGCCGCCTCACCGCAAGTGTCGTGACATGGCTCGGCGTGTGGTGTCGGCGAGATGAGCCCGGCCGGGGTGAGGATATGGAGTCCTTCGCTATGGGCTCGCCAAATTCCGAATGTTATTAGTTGAACGGCCACCACCGTGCTATGCATTGTGACCGGCCGCGGCCAGCCCGGTAGCGGCCGAGGGACGGCCTCGTCTTGGGCCGTGCCGGCTACCGGCTCGGTGACCACCGGACGGTGCCGCCGCTCGGCCGCGCTAAATCAGCGGCCACGGTCGCGCCATCGGGCCACGGGCTGCATGGCCATCTATAAACCTGTTGTAAAACACACGGACTCGCCCTAGAAGGAAAGGAGAAGGAGGAATCCTAATCCTAGTCCGTTTGTATGTGGGCTCTTACCGAAAACTCTTAGGCCTTGGCCGGGACTATATATACGTGGGAGCTCTATGTTGTAATTACCAATATTTCGGATGAATAAAGAATAGTCTCCCTATCTTGTGTCTACTTGTTCTACTTCTTTCATCTACTACGTGATCATGAGAGGCGGAGAGGGAAGGTCCTAACCGCCGATGACAAGTTTTATAACACGTTATCGCGACGACAAGCTCTTCATCGACATCGCCGTTGAAGCCGCCGCCGATCTTCAGACCGACGCCGTGCCGACGCCCCAACGCAGCTACGCCGACGACGCCGACATCCCCGCCGTTGTTAGCGAACGGATCTCGCTACCGCCGCCGCTACTACTAATGCGACCGCATCGACTCATCGCCACGCCGGCAGTCCCCACGGCCCAGCCGAATCGTCCTAGAGACAGCCTTCGCTTCTTTTCAATTCAAGAACCAAAGGTACGAAAGAATCGCATCTCGCAGATCGTTGGTGCTGGCCATCGAAGCTGGTCCGTATTTTCTATGCACATAGAGTTGTATATGTAGTGCATATACTGGAAGTACATACGCCCAATAATTGAATCTACGTGAGTTATTTTTGGCTTGCACGCCATAATCTATGAGAATTTTGTCCGTGAACCGTGATTCCATTTTGGTTGATATATAATATTGGGCACGGGAGGATTAAAAGGAAAGAAAATTGTCGGCTCGGAAGACCGACGGAGCGTAGGGTGAATCACCAGCATGAAGTCTGACTAATCCTAGATTGAACGGCATGGAGACCGAACTTTATGTGAATCTAGGATTAATCCCACGATTAAATAAAGGGAGCATGGCAACAACGTACGATATTTTTTTTCGTGGACTCCTAGCTAGCAGCTTGGATTATATGTACGCATCTAGTACAATATTGTTGCACTGCACAAGCACCGCCCGTACATGGAGCTTTTCATTGCACACCAAATAAAACCAGCACCAAAGAAGCAGTCGGTAGCTCGCTGCACGAGCGCCATCGCACATGCACACGCAGCGCCACCGCCATCTCCTCGACCAACACGGCCTGAATGTCGGCAAGTCGCTGAACGACATCTCATCCCCTCCCAAGCATCGCAGCTCAAATGCAGCCTCCAACGCACCGCAACAAACATGGACGCACCTGTATACCTGCTTGACAGAACAAACATGAATACATACTCGTGACATAAAGCCGATCACGCATGATCGCCATGTTTATCATCCATGACATAGCCTGAATGCGTCACTTGTTGTGGTCATGATATATATACAGTAGTCATCAATTTGATTGGGCTTGCATCGCCCCTTCACAGAGTACCCAGATCATGTCCCCCTTGGATATTCATGTGTATCTAGTACACGATGGTGCACGCAGTCGCCACTTTTTCACATCTAGCACGGATCAGGATGTTGATGACTACAGCTCGTTGCAGTACCTCGGACCGCATCATGAGTAATGTGTATGTAACCATGAATGAATCGATGTAGGCTGTCATTGCCAATTGCCATGCATATTGGCTTGAAGCCGATTGTATTCACGATCCATTGTCTATTTGTCTTCGGCTTGGAAGTTCGTAGTAGTCCGCAAGCTGCTACTGCATAATGCCTCACGGATTTGATTTATTTAGCAAATAAATCGTTGAGAACTTTTTGAATTTGTGTGCTACACGCAATTTCTTTATGCTCGTTTTGAATGCATTTATTTATCGCACATTATGTCATTCTGTGAGCTTCATATTTATTTTTCCTAGCATAGAATTTTGGGATGAATGAATGTTTGGTATTAATTCTGAAAATTTGAATATACCATAATCCCTCGAAAGATGCTAGGATGCTCCTAAGAATATTTTGAGAAACCATCCATTGTCTTTTTGCACCTTGCTACTTGTTTACATGTAGTAAATTTATATGCACATGGTCCAAGTTACGGTATTTTGCATGCCCGAAAAAGAAGAAGCAATATCCTAAAATTACTCGAAAAGTAAAAGTATTTGTTACGGTCATTATTAAATCCATGTAGGATATTTTGCTACCATTGAAGTGTAGTAAACTCAAGATACATATTTCGAATTACTCTCTAGAATGAGTATATGGCCGATAGAAGTAACAAATGCATTGTGGGACTTATTGCATGAGTAAAATCCCAAATTATGATTATAGAATATCATATTGCATTGAAAGTCGAATTTTGAAGCTTGTATGCTTAATCTTGCTCTATAAACAATAGCTCGAAGTTTTGTAAATGTCTAGAAGACAAGATGGTAAATAAGATTATATCAAATCTACATTCTCGAAGAAATGTCTCTTGTATATAGAATATCAAAGAGCAATGTAATACATGAAGTATTTTAATTTATCATTAGAAATTACTCATGGAAATTGAGTTGAATTTTTAGACAGTTTTATTAACTGTGATATTATCGATTCCGATAATTTTGAATATATGGCTTGCATATATGTTACACCCCTTGAAGGCTTGTGACGGTATATCATAACTCTTGAATATAAAGCAAGAAGCTACCGCTTGTCACGTATAGAAGTTAAGACATGCGAGAATGTATATTATTTGGAACATATAAAGTTTCTCTTGAAGAAGAACTTAAATCATGTGCTTATAGATTGTTGTCTTTTAAATTCATATCCTCGTTATAAAACTTGTCATCGCGGTTAGGACCTTCCCTCTCCGCCTCTCATGATCACGTAGTAGATGAAAGAAGTAGAACAAGTAGACACAAGATAGGGAGACTATTCTTTATTCATCCGAAATATTGGTAATTACAACATAGAGCTCCCACGTATATATAGTCCTGCCAAGGCCTAAGAGTTTCGGTAAGAGCCCACATACAAACGGACTAGGATTAGGATTCCTCCTTCTCCTTTCCTTCTAGGACAGAGTCCGTGTGTTTTACAACACTCCCCCTTGGGCGATTACCACGATATGCATATGCCTCATCAAAAACTCCATCCAAAACCCAAAGTGAGAAAAAAAACGATTCTTGGAGAAAAGAGTACATCACATTAGTTAATTGTATTGCACATGTTGTTTCATTAAAAACCTTGTGTGAGAAACCTTCGAGTAAAAACTCACATAGAAAAAAAAAGAGTACAACATTTAACCGGAGATCATATATTCTTGAGGATATTCTATTCTTCATGAATAGATATTGATCTTCATAATCTACGTATAAACTTGTGTTTTAGCAAATATGATCTTCTCGATCTTTGTAATTCTAGTGGTTTACCTTAGAGGCAAGATTCAATAAAATATGCTCCCCCCTCATAAAGCCAAACTTTGAACTTCATTGTTCAAACCACACTTTTTCATAAATATGTGTAAATAAAAGTTGGCTCATAATTCTTCTATGAATTATATGGGAGCAATATGCTTCATGCATAATGACCACCTATTAGTTGTGCAAAACAAATAAATATTATCCTTCAGAGAGAAATAGATCCTTTCAGAGGATTATGGGGTTAAATAAATTAATATTCAATATCTTCTAGATAGTGTATCAAACTTATATAGAGTTTGGATACTTATAATTAATCCTTAGTGGATTTTCAAAATGTATTCTATAAATCTTCGAGATTTTGATTGTACAAATCCAGCCTTGCATTTGGCATTTAGGGGATAATTCAATTGCCAAAACCACCATTATTCTTATACCTTCTATGGTATTCTTAGAGGATATCATTAACTTCATGCTAGCTTTTCATACACTTTCTAAGTGTTTTGATGACACCTTCACGGTATTTAAGATTCCTCATTTTCTTTCTCTCGGGTCTATATTCACTTCGGGGATGAATGGTGTTTATTCAAAAATTGACTGGTAAATCCTTCATGGATTTAAATCCTTCAAGGATGTACATTCATTCTTAGTGAATTAACAATTCTCTTCTATGAGATACATTCTCTTTGCATGAGAGATGAGTGATATACGCAATGACATAGCGTTATTCACTGTAAAATCATTTTATGATTGTAATCCTTCTAGGACATGCTCTTCTTGAGACTTGAATATTCATTCGGGAATATATATACCTTAGACTTTAATACTTAGTATGAGATTTCTACAAGTTGCGATTTATATTCTTCGAGAATTATATGGATTTTCATAATCCACTATTAATCGCATATTCGATACTCATTCATTTCATTTGCCGGAGATATAGCGTAACATTCATTTTTTTCTTAATAGGAGATTCAACCTCAATTGCTTTTTCTTCATTGACCGATATAATCGCTACAAGCGATTTTGCCATGGACTTTATTTTTCCGGATCCAGGGTTCTCATAAGAGAAACATTTGCAATTAAAGAGGTAGTTTGTCGACAATTATTTTCTTTTCTCCCAATACTCTCACAATGTGAGAATATTCTATCTCTGTCATTTCCCAAACAAGAGATGATATATTGTTCTACATACCCAACACTAGTGAGGTGCGCGCTAATTGTGTTGGATGTCATCTTCATGATGATCCTCTTCATGAGGTGTTTAACCTTCTTCGTGAGGCGTTCTCTTCATGAGAATGGAGGAGTTCCATTTCTTTTCTATTTAACGTGCATACACTAAACTATAACCCACAAAGGCCCCCGTAGATTTTAGATTGATAGTATATAACATTTAGTTTACTACTAGTAAATACAACTTCGGTTCATAACTTCAAGTTACTCCTCTCATTTCAAAATATCCGGCATATGCTCGCTTCAGGCTTCACAAGAGCATTAGTCAAACTATTGTATGACTTAGTGTGTGATACTATCCCGCTTCAAGCTCCAAGGAATATTTTCTCTTAAGATCATTTTCCTTCTATGGAAATAATATTTGGCATTCAAAATATAGGCTCTCTCTCCCCTAATGCCAATATTAGATCATTAATAGCATACTTTAAAATATATCCCCTATCATGGGCTTAATTCAAATTCATATATCTCCAACTACAAGTGGAGGCCCATTTCTGTATGCTATGATTAAATTTATGGGAAATATTCACACACATATTTTAACATGGGGGTTATTATTCACTATGCAAAATGAGCTAGAATACTTAAAGTGCACTTAAGAATGTTCAAGCATTCCTATAAATTTTGGGATGTTCTCCCCTAATATGCACAAATCATAGTTTAGAAAACTATTTCATTCTCTAGCTTCTTTATTAATCAGCCTAAAAAAATTGATCCAAGTACTCATAAAAAATAGATCATACACTTCAAATGTATTAAATATGCAACATTCAAATTCACATGGAATTTTCTTCTAGAATTTTCTATTTGTCTTTAATGAAAAAAAAATCCCTTGATGCCTTTTCTCTTCATAATAAATCCCAAATCATCATAATTGTGTTATCCAATATCTTAGTTCCACAACTATTCATCCCATCAAATGGGTTAGTCTCCATTGAGCAAAATTTCATAAACTCACTCCCCCTGATCTTAGGCTACTCGGCCCTAGACCAATCTATTGCTTATGCATACGATGCATTGAAAGCAAATCATTCCTTAGTTCAACGGGAACCATATAGACGTAGCATGCTAGCTGGCCATTTTGATTATGAGGGAAGCACAAAAGTAGCTACTAGCTACAATTATAGCTGTTATGCTAATATTCATGCAAGAGTGGAGATAGTTGCAGCTCAGCGATATACACATGAAGGTGTAATGTGGAATGTTAGTATTCGGTCTAACATAATAGATAACAACAAAATGCAAAGCTACGAGCTTACATGCAATTAGTGCAGTAGAGAAAGTTAACTCGGTCGGAAGGGACGCGGGCGAAACTTCAAGTCCCGATACATGCACTTAAAGATCGACTTAGGAAGGCTATGCCTATTAAAATATTACCCACATTTTCTTATGCCTTTGCCCAAAATTCCTCCCCCTTTTCATGCCATAACTACTTCAAGTAGCAATTTGCTTCATGCATCGCCTATGAATAGTCACTTCTAATGCTTCATAGAATCTAATCATACTTCTAGTATTCATTGATTATGGCATAAAATTCACATATCCAATGTACTATTTAATGTACAACAATAGACTTAGGGTATGATACAACTTCGAGTTTTTGGACTAAAATATTAAATACTTAGATTGTTACTACGAACTGGCTGTCTGTGTGTCTAAAGCTGCACTGCGAATTGTGTGTTTGAATGACATTTCTTACCGACATACAGTGTCAAATATCTCTGGTTTTCTGTACAATGCTATGCCATTGTTGTACATATAGATTTGGTACATTCTATGCTTGTCCAGTAGTACTCCGTAGGTAGCATTTCTGTTTTGTATCCACCTTCCTAGTAGCTAGTAATTTTAAACCAGCGTACACGTAAGCATTCGCTATCCCTCCTGTCCTGTAACGCCGTCAATGCCCGCGCCGGCCGGGCGCTAGTTCGTTAGCTCAGACTGGCGTTTTCATTCGGCCTCTGTGTGGGACGTCTCATGCAGCACGGAGCGGTGCCAGCGGAGGCGATGCAGCTGGCAGAGCGGATCTCAGGGACGCGCATGCCGCGGACGAGGCATATGCTCAACTCCGTCGTCCGGCGGGTGATCGACAAGAGCAAGCCGTTAGCATTTGCTCCGTTGAGACTTGAGAGTCAGAGCTCGACACGATGCCTTAGACTGTATAGCGAATTGCAACAGGCACAATGCCGTTTCTGCTTGTTATGCTGCCCAAGGATGTGCCAGGCCGTTCTGCACTTCTGCTAAAGCTGCACTAGGAATTGTATGTTTGATTTTGATTGATTGGCATTGTTTGCTGACATGCACGGTCAAATGCCTCTGCTTTCTACTCCGTAGCCTCTGTTTGTATCCATGCTGCTAATGTTGTGCCAGATTAAGGCTCCGTTTGGCACGGCTTCTCTAGCGTCTTCAGAAGCCGTTTGGAGCCGTGTTGTACCAAATGGAGTACAATAAAACAGCTCCAGTGAAAAAACCCCTTAAATCGTGCTCTCACGTAGGTTTGAGATATGATGGAGTCAAAAATAGCAGTTCCGTCCGGCTCCACCTTGTCCTACGTGCCAACCTGTGAGAGCATGTTTTAAGAGCGGAACTGTTTTGCCGTGACGGTTCCAGCTCCACCGATAAGTTGTTCATGTAGCCAAAGCCTAGAAAAAAATAAATTCACTAGCGAAGTGTAGCCATGCCAAACAGGGCATAACCGTCCGTTGTTGCAAATTTTACGTGCATGTTAGTGTCTGGCAGTATAAAGGTTCACCACTCAAGCTCAGACAATTTCCCACACAAATGACACGCAAGTACCATAAACACGATTATAACTAATATACCAATCCACATCCTAGAATCTTACGATATTATAATTCCATCCAACTTTTTTCACCTAAGCATTAACTTAATAAACTTAAGTTAGACATTGACGACCTCTTTTCCCTCGGCTCTTTCATTATGTTTGGCCATTGTCACCCGAAGGTTGTCAGGATTTGGTCATGGGCGCCGGTGGTTATGGTATTATGGGCTTATGGGGCAAGGCATAGTAGGAATATTGTTGGGCTCGAGGTTTCACTGCGAGTGGTATTGCTCTTCCTTCTATTCTATCGTCAATGCCAAGTCTTAAGTGTGCACGGGGGTGCATCCCTAGCCGATGGGTATTCATTATTCCCTTGATCCTGTTCTGAGGAACGGGTGGCTTCTTCCAAGGCCAGTGTGCGATTGTGCTTCTTCTGGGCATGAATTTGAGCCTGGTTTATCTTCGTCGATGTTCGCCTTGGCGTCGGCGAATCTCGACAATGCATGGTGTGGCTCCAGCAAGCACAAAAGCTATCAAGAGCATGTTTGTTGTTTTTCTTCCCTGTTTTCAAGATGTCCGATTAATCGTGATTAATCGTCCCGACGGTCCCATGGCATCCAGGTCTGGTAGTGTCGATTTGTCGATTAATCGTCCGTCCAGGGCGGTCCCATGGTTCGTTCAGGCGTCCAGGCGTCTTGAAAACATGTCCTTTGCTCGTAATCATAAGGGATTTTGTGCGAAGTGGGTTTCTTCCTTTGCGTACCTAGCTCATTTGTATGCCTCTTTCCCCTAGCTTTTGTTAATATATTTCTACCAGTTTCTAAAATTGTAGTTCACTTTGATTTTTTAGATACATTGATTTTGGTATGCACCTACTTATACACTATGTCTAGATACATAGTAAAAAAGAAATGAATTTAGAAAAGTCAAAATGAACTACAATTTGGAACGGAGAGAGTATAAAAAAATCAGGTATTTGCTCAAAAAAAATAAAAATGCTATTGACAAAAGCACCTGGCTATTTGTAAGCTGGGATGCCTGGATCGGCGGCTCATCATATATTCGTCTCTGATTCGGTGATCGAGTCCGACCCGGGCGACACGTCCGTCCGCGTTCTAGACGAGGAGGGGAGGTCAGGAAACAGAAACAGCCCATCGCGAGATTCCCGTATATATATACACTGCACGCGTGCCCGCAAAATCTTCAACTTCTATACGCGATGGATACCACCAAGCACCCGCCGCCCGATCCCGCCGCCGCCGCCGCCGACATCAGCGCCAGGTTTGGCGCGATGCGGGTGGGACTCGTCGGCGACCCCTCCTCGCCGCAGCCGCAGCGCCAACCCGCCCAGCCCAAACCCCCGCTCCGGAAGATCACGGGGACGACTTGTTCAGGAAACTCGGACTTCCGGGGAGCTATGGCATGGGTGAGAGCCGGACGGGCGCCGGCGTCGGGCGGAAATATGGCTTGGGCGAGAGCTCCACGGTCCCCGGGTATGTCCCACCCTATGCCTGCACCAGCATCTACGCCTCCCACTTCGGCAAGCACAGCCCGCGCCACAGCGGCGCCGCCGCCGCGCCCACCGCCACCGCGCCAGAGCAACCAGGCGTCAATGCTGGGCAGTTTGGCCCCAACCCTAACCCCATCGCCCCGCCGCCCAACCCGTCGGGGCCGCGCCCGCGATCGTCGTCGACGCTGAGCGCCAGCGCCGACCTCTTCCAGCCTGCTATGCCCATGGCGGACCCCAATCTCGCCGCATACTGGGACGATCACGACTCCGTCTTCAACCCGAGCACGCTGTTCGCAAACCCGGCGGCCTACGGGTCGTGGGTCTCCGCGGCGGCGCCTCCGGGCCATTCGCTGGCGCAGGTCCGCTCGCGCCTGGTCGGCCGCCCGATGGCGCCTGAACTTCTGGCGTCCCCGGTGGCCTCGGCCCACGTGGCCAGCCTGCTCAACGACGGCGAGGAGCAAGCGCGCCGGAGCGTGCTCACCACGTTCAAGCGCGACGTGCGGTGCTTCATGGAGAGCAGCGCCCATAGGCAGGCCGTCCTCCTCGCGCTGGTTCGCGCCTGCATGTGGCGGCCCGACGAGCTCCAGGACATTGTCACCGCCGTGTACCGCACCAATGGCTTTCTGTCCGGCGTCGTTCAACACAATCACGGGTACGTATGATACAATCATATCCGAAAGAGAGAAGATCATCAATTCATCAGTTTGTCTATTCAATTCGCGTGCATAGGAGTAGTAGTAGATCTAAACAGAAACTAATAAATTTCAAATCCAAATGCAAACTAATCTCAATTCGTGCCTCAGGTTGGCAGCTCTGAAGGAACTGATCAGGGCAGCGGTATTAACTCATAGTGATCTCCTCAGGCCGATCGTGGACTGGCTCCTCCGTGAACCCCTGTTCTATAAATGCCCGGAGCTGCTTGAGCACTGCTTCATCACGATGCCTTACGAATATAGCAAGGTACGGCTCACTCCATTCCATTAGTTACGGAGTGCGCATCTGCCATAATCTGTACACTGAACTGACCAAGTTTATTTGTTTCTGATTGCCTTGATTTCTGTCAGATTCTGATCCGGTTTGCCATCGTGCACCATGCCTTGCTCCTCTCCTCGTCCTCTGGGTCGAGATACCTGTCGCACTGCTTCGTGTATGCGAGAGACAAGGAGGTTGATCCTCTCGAGAGGATCATCCTGGACTACACCGCCGTGCTCGCCACGGGCCAATACGGGTACTACTACGTCCGGCGATCTATTGATTAACCTTGTTTCTTTCCCAAGATCGTCGCGCGTTCTACGTGAATGGAACGAACGAACTAACAAGAAACCCCATGTATGCGCTGGGGTGCGCATATGCACGCAGCAACTATTTCTTGCAGCGAGTCATCGAGTGCGGCGGCGAGCGTCTCCAGGTGGCCATCGCCGAGCGCGTCGCGGCGGACGTGGTGAGCCTGTCGTCGGACCAGTTCGGGAGCTACGTGGTGGAGTCGTGCTTCCTCCAGGAGCGCTCCGTGGTGCCGCTGCAGATCGTGCTCAACGCGTTCCTCGCCCTGGGCAACGACGATCTCGCTGGGCTCGTGCGGGGCGGCTTCTCCAACTACGTCGTCAGCAAGTTGCTCATCGAGGCCAAGAACGTAAGTCGTCGTCGTTGTTGCTGTCCCGTTAACTACTTTGGTTCTGAACTTTTGATTGACATCTATAAACTTGGCGTTGGATCGTTATCTGACGACGACTGAACTGCTGCTAATTTGGTCGATCGGTCTACATGCGTGCAATGCAGCACATGCCGGCGCAGGCGAGGGAGCTAGCGCGGCGGATTGAGAGGCTTCCGGCGGCGATCCACCGTGAGATGCACGCGCGCGGGGTGATGGCGGTCGTCAGGAAGCTGATTCACATGCCGGCAACCAGGCTTTACTAGCCGATAGATGATGTTCTGTATTAGTTGTCTGTCATTGTGTGTGTTAGTGTGTACGTGCTCGTCTGCACTGTCTGTAGGGTTGTGTCACTTGTGTGTACGTATCACGCTTTTGTGATGTCTGGTACTAGCTTAGCTTACCATGGGATCTGTGTTCCACGTCCAATCCAATTAAGCTAGTAGTATGTGGTAACTACTTTTGTTCGGATTGAGTTGTAAGGTAACATGTTTTAGTGTCTCTGTTGCACTTTTCATGGTTTTTTGTTACCCGTCCAATTAAGCTTGGTAACTGCTTTTGTTGGGATTGATTTGTGAGGTCAAATGTTTTAGCGTCGTCTATGTCGCACTTTTTTTTTCATCAGTGTTTATCAAGGATCTGTTCAGAGCATTATAATAGTTTTCGCACAAGTTTTTTTTTTTTTCAGGGCTCTTATCCTCCCACCATTGTTTCAAAGTTTAATTGTGATTTTGCTTTGTTTAAATATTTCTGTGATTTTTTCCTTATCTTTTTAAAACGGGCAGATTTACGCCTATGTTCTATTTAGAGGAGTCAATAGTTCATTCATGCAAACAAAGAGTAGTTTTCCCATCTTGTGATTTTAACGCCTATTTTGACATCGAATATTTGGGAAACATTTAGCAAAGTTTATAACAAGTTAAAGGCTAATCTTGTTCTTATTTCTTTAGATTTTTTTTTTATTTAATTTGTTTTTCAATGTGATCCCAATATATACAAGCAGTACTATGATACAAATATACAATAAGGCACGACGGATGATCAAGGTTATGAGCTGCCACTGACGCCTATCATCGAGTCTTGTACAGTATTTTTCTAGGCTTAAGAGTTCAGATTTGGTTGTAAGTTGTCTGTGCATTCGGGATTAGTATTCAGTTCTACTTTCAAAAATTAAACGCAAATCTCACTTAACTTATGAAAGATTTTATCCTCAAAATCTACCGACGACCGTTCCTCGCTAAACCCGACCAAAGCACACGACTGCCGCGTATTGGATTTGGCTGCCAGTTCAGTTGACAAGGAGAGCTCGTAGGAGGTCGCACAAATCTCTAATAAACGAATAGGTTAAGAATTCAATATCCTGATTTGACAGATAAATAGCATGACTAAAATTAAAATAAGCGATAAACAATTCATCTTTATAAAGAGAAATTCATATGTGCTTCAATATACTCGGGAGTATTTTGTTAGCAAAAAAGAACTACAGAAAGAATAATTGATTGAACTCACCCTCAAGCTCAAAATGTCATGCCATGCCAGTGGAGAAGAGGTACACCGAGAAGGAGATATATAGCACTACATTCTGTTAACAAAATCAGACTCTTGCATGATGTCTCCACGAATCGAAGGACCAACACGCTCTTGACTTCCTTGGGAATAACCAGGAAAAAAAACATATAAACTTCAGCGCCATCGGCATACAAAGTGCAGGGGAAGAACCTCAAACGCAGCAGATCCTGAAACAACCATTCCTGAAACAACCATTCCCGAAACAACCATTCCCGTATACCACAAAGGAAAGGCATATGAATCAGATTCAATAAAAGAGAAATTGGTCATATGAGCTTAAACTATGTTAAGACTTCCTACAATATTTATCGAACTCTATAGGAGAATATCTTCTAGATACAAACCCACATCCTTTTTTTTTTTGGTCAAAAGGACCTTTGTTAGCTACAGTGACTTGGCACTTACAAAGGGGACAGAGCTCAGTCTGAAACCCAAACTTTCAAGGTTCGTCCACTAGCAGACAAAACAGATCTTCATTTACCATCATAAGTTGACATACTGGACAAAGAATATTTGTAAGATGATCCCTTCTTATCTGATGATCGGGGGACAGCCGCGAGCGGATCTCCAGAATAGAGCTTTGATCTTGATGATGCCTGCACACTTGGACCATTCAAAACAACAGGTCCAGGAGCTAGAGTGCTGGACCTGTATGGCCCCGTGGGACGTCGACGTCACTCCATGATAATTTGCCAAGCTACCACTACCATGCTGAGGCGGAACAGCAAGGGCCTGATGTTGGATGCCAACTGGACGATGGCTCGCAGCAACTAGCTGCGAAATCTGAGTGATCACTGGCAGTACATTCTGGGTTAAAGCAGCTTGATACTGGTTTGGCACTACAGCTTTACTGAATGCTCTGCTGTGGCTTCAATTGTTGAGTAGAGGTTCCAACTGAGTTACCATTCTGGCCTAAAGAACCTTGCACCACATCCTCGGGCCTTGGTCTCTTAGCAGGCAACATCAGCTCCTGTATCTTTTTCTGCTGTTCCTCAATGTTCTTACTAACCTTTTGGGCAGCCGCAGCCGCTGCTGCAGCAGTTCTTTTCTCTCAGCACTTTGCTGATCCAAATGTATCATTCGCTTGTTAGCTTCTTCAAAAATAGGCAGTTCTTCTAGCTTCTGTTCCTTAATGAACTTCTGCAATGTTCCAAGAAGTGTGCGCTCTTTTGCATCAGCAGCATTCTGCCAAAGTGTTAAGATAAGTTAGGAATCAAGAACTGCCTACAACTTTGACTGTGTAATGTTTATAAGAAACAATACTGCAGCAGAGATGCACCTGAGTAGCAAGATCATCCCCCCTGATGCGGATCATCTTACCAGCAATTGCAGCATGATCAATGTACGATCTCAAAATAGGCAACAAAGCGTATTTGTGCGCTATATTAAGAGCTTGAATGAATTTGACTGCCTCTAGCTGCTTGCTTTTGTTTACCATTTTCTGAATGAGGACTGGTGAAAAGAAATTATTTCATATAAATGTCAGTTTTTTTATCAATGGTAAAAACATTAAAAATTGCCATGAATTTTTGAACAGCAGATGCAGAGGTGACCCTGGTCGCCTGAAGAATAGACTAAAAAAAAACTGGATTATAGGAGAAGACTCTCCTATAACTTTGAAAATAAGGAGGTGCCAAGCTTCGAACCCGGGTCGGACGGGAGAGTCCCAGAGCTCACTGCTCTAACCAGTCACACCGCGAGAAGCTTGGCCTGAAGAATAGACTAGATATTGGGAATAAATGTATGACATGAGAAATGTAACGAACACAACATTTTAATGAAGCTTGTTATGCGGCATTCTATAAAACACTCCTGCGCATTTTGATGTTAAGCAGGGCAGTAGAAGATATTCACTGCCTCCTGAAAAACACCCAAAAACCAGCCTAAACTACAAATAAAAAATATTCAATTTGTGAAAGAGGGAAAATGATGGAAGAAATAACAGAGAGGGCTATAGAGAAGCACATGATATTAAGACAGCCATGCCCCAAAATGATTCAATAAAGAACTGGGAAGACAAGTTACAGAACACATGAGGAAATAGATTACCCAGATATTTGACAACAAAATCGGATTTGCTACAAAAGTGTTAGCATCTAGGAAGTTATGGTCAACTGATGATATGGCAAATAAAGTGCATTCTTCCCAAAAAAAAAAAAAAAAAGGCAAATAAAGTGCACATTTTGTGCCCCTCCCTTTTCTTTTCCCTGAGGGGCTCTGTACAACCATTATCTTCCTTTCACGTTGTTCGACAACAGAACTACTGAAGTCACACATTTTTTTTCCACTACAGACATTCAAATTACTGATTAGCAACAAACTTACAAGAGTTCCAGGTACTTCAAAATTTAGACAACAAAACCCATCCCTTGTCGTCCACACTTACAGGGCTCAGCCCGGAAGAAAACCAAAACAACAGAAGTCACACAATTGTAGAACAATTATTTATATAAGATAAGATACCAACATCAGAGCTAGGAGGTAGGACTAACAGCATGTCAAGCAGCTTATAGCTCCCAAACCATGAAAGAAAGGATTCCAAACAAACAGATCCTGATACCGTGACTGTAACAATTTTGCTATGTTCCCTTTATTTGTGTGCCCATGTCTGATTTTCATTTAACAAATATCCAAAGGCCAAGTCGAGTCGAATGTGATAGAACAGGAAAGGACATTTGAATCTGAATGAGGCAAATTTGTGTATAGGAATAACAACTCAGGATAATAAGCAAGTAAAATGAAGTCTGATATTGAATTGGTTGAAGCATGAATGAGTGCTAATTTAGAAATTATACAGAATTATTCAATGGATAATTGAGTGTTAACTAAAGGAAGCCAACTATCCTGATAACTGAGATGGCCAGCACTCTCACAAGGTCAACACACAGAATTCATCCCTTAACCTATCACTCATATGCATCATTTACCGCCTTCCACTTTCCCCAAGAAAGTGAGAAGTTTTGCATGTACTAAATTCATTTTGTCCAATTATTCTCTACATTGGCTATCAAGAGCCATTATATAGGATACTGCACACAAGGTAGCAATTGAGCCCAGCCCATTTTTGCAAATTTCCGCACACCATCCCCTTGTACAAGAACCTAATGGTCCGGTTCACCAGTGTCTTCAGGGAGGGAGAGGTAAGCAGCACATGAGAGGGAGGGAGATATAAGGAAAGGTCTTGGGTGGCAGTAGGAGGCAGAAAAAGTTTCCTCCAATAGTGTACTGACCTGCTGTAAAAGTAGGTAAGGGATCTGGGAAGCGTGGTTTAGACAAACTTCTTCTTGTGACTAGTCATCCTACTGGACCAAGAAATTAAAATCCTACATGAACCATCACACAGAACTTCCTTTCCCTGCTGTTGCTACCATGAGGTCCTACCACTCATCCCTGTTCAACCCTTCCTTTCCCCTCCTCGTTCCACCTAGGTCATTTTGAATTTATTCCATGATTACCCGGGCGTGATTACCCTGTTCAGCCTATTGGTCGATATGTACAATGGTCCACCCAAAGATTATGATATTTGGTGACCTTCTGTCAGCACTCAGTTATCCATACAACAATTCTATGTGATTTGTATGAAAGCATACATTTATCCTTGCTACTTAATCAAACTTCTCAACAATATGATGTCAATTTGTTTGATTTAGATGCAATCTATAGAGTGCCACGTTCTGATTTGACTCACTTCTAGAATATTATATTTTCTCTAAAGAAAAAACAGAAATTGACATAGAAATATAAAGGGACAAGTTACAAATAAGGGGTCACATGGTCTGTATGCCCAATAACCTCACTAATTGTCTGTGCATGGAATCAACCTATGAACTTAAATATTCAGTGGTGAGAAAGAACTATATACCAGGCCCTAGTAGAGACTAGAGTGAAGAACTGAATACACTAACATAAGATGCAGTGATATTACAGCCAACGTGTAACCAATTATTACAGCTACAAGCATCAACCACAATCTTCAATCCAGATAAGTTATTACCAAACTTGATTGCACAATTTTGTCACATAATAGTGTTAGAGCCTAGGTTCCCCATAGGACAGTTACAATAACGAATTGTTGTAAGCTGAGTGAAATGTGGCTTACTTGGCATATGCTGGTCGAGGTCCAGGTCAAGGCCGACGAATGCATCAACGGCGCGCTCACGACCAGAGATGGATACGACTAGATCAAGCACCTCGCCGGTACCGCCCACATCCTCCACGAGCCCAAACACTCCCCACGAGATGTAGGAAGGCGAACGTCTCCTGCTTGAACATCACCTCCGTCCCAATCCGCTTGCCTCGTTTCCAGTCCGCCGCGACAGCTCTGGCCTCCTCGCGTGCCTCAGGCGACGGCTTGAACCCAATCGAGCGCAGCCGGTCCAGCAACGCCATGAGCAGGCGGCAGGACGCCTTGACGCAACCGTCGTTCTTGGCCTCCTCCGGTGGCGCGCGACAGAAAGCCGCGGCCGCAGAGAGGACCAGAAGCCCCGGGTCGGGCGCCACCTGGAGGGCGGCGTCGAGGGAGCGCGCGGGCTCCTTGAGCTCGTCCCTGTGCTCGGTGAGGTACGCGAGGAGGCCGGCGCCGTCCATCGCCGAGCAGATCAGCTCGAGCTCGGAGAAGTCGGCTAAGCGGGCGGCGAGGGTGGAGTCGAGGCTGGAGGCGTGGGTCTCGACGGCACGCCATGCGGCGGTGAAGGCGGAGAGGGCCGTGGAGTAGGCCTGGAGGGAAGCGATGGCCCCGGGATGGACGACGCGGCGTCGGCCATGGCTGCGGTGGCCGAAACCCTACCTGTGCTCGGTGAGGTCCCGTCCGTCCGCGGGTCCTTTTCTCCTTTCTCCTAAAAAAAAAAAAGAAGTTATTTAGTTCCGTGCCATTACAATTTCTGTTGTTTTGAAACCTGCTATTACTATTCATTGTATCGGAGGCACGTCATTAAAATTTTTGCATATGTTGAATATGCCATTGGATACGAATGTCGAATGCTTGAGCCCGCTTGCGTGCCAACGCGGGCGTATGAAGCGCAGGGGATGGAGCCGGGGGCGCGATGGCAATGGCGAATCTGGCGACGCATGCGGTTTGCTCGGGTATCCGACGGAGACGGAGACGGAGACGAAGGTAACGATCGGGTTTATTTGACGACGGAATACGGATGGATACCGTGGCTTCATACGCCACGTTGGTCGACAAGCATGCCCAAGCATTCGGCATACGTAATGCCATATTTCAACAGTATATAAAATTGTAATGGCGTGCCTCGATATGACGAACAAGAATGGTAGATTTCAAAACAACAGAATTTGTAATGGCACATAACCAAATAACCCTAAAAAATGGAAGAGGCGGGTACGGAAGGCCCGAAATTGAGCAACACTCCAGCTCGCCCAAGATCGGGCCAATTTCTTTTATCCAACTGTGAGGCTCATTTCGGTAGGGCGGTCCACTTTCAATCTCCTTTGTTGTTTTCTTGAAAAACTTGATTGACGCAGCTCGCAACAAATTCATGAGTAGTTTTTCTATGCAAGAGAGACCTTGGTGCAATACAAGTAGAAACGATAATAGCTTAGTGTGGTCTCTCTCTAGCAGCTAAGCACCTAAGCCGCTATAACCCGCTATTTGAAACCATGAATTTTATTCTTCATGATAAGAAAATATATAATATATCGTTAGATGCACTATGAAACTTATTTTTCATAACGTACTCGATCGGTTTCATGGATATTAAAGTACTATTTCCTATACACAGTTGGTTAAAATTATACGACGTTTGCAAGGAGCTAAAAATTGATTTAGTTTGGGACCGAAGGGTAGCGCAAGGAGCTAAATGCTTCGCATCATTTTGAGGAGAGTAAGGAGGGGTTGGTCTCGCTAGAAATGGATTAATTTTGGGCCAAAATTTTCTTATCCTAAAATTAAAAATTGGTTTATCTTATTAGGATGGGTGGAAGAGATTTACACGTTTTCAGTTTGAGTATACGTGCTTTTATTTGAGTCGTATTCAACGGTTTTCTTTTGAAGAAATAACTTTTTGAACGAGACAACTATCCATGTTTGATCACTGATAGCTCGTCCCGGGCTTACCTAAGGACGATTGTTCAGATTTGGACGAACTCGACGGTTGGTTAACATAAGAGACAGTCGATTTATGTTTTTTTATACGAAAAATACAATTATATTGATTTAGCGACGAGTTGCCACTAGAGGATAGTACAGAACATAATGCGCTGATTGCAACGCAATTGACAAAGAGCACAGGTGTCATTGTGGTCACCATTTGAGCATGATACATTAAAGAAGCCAGAGGAGGCTGAAGGCGATCTACAAGCTCGTGATGACAGAAAATGAGCTCTAACATTCTGGCCTCTATGAAGCTTGATGATCTTGAAGGACCTGTCCTCCATGTTGTTTTTAAACTATTGTGTAAACGGCTTAATTCTCCGAGTAGTCAGACACCATGGCCGAGTAGTCAAGCATCGTGGCCTGAGGTAGTTCACGGACCAGTCCTTGATCAACCAGACCCGTTCCGGTCAGTACGTTGAGTCCGAGCAGTCCTTGTATAGCTCATGTGACAGGATTCAAAAAATTGAATTCGCTGGCACCTGTCAGGTTGTTGCTGTGTACTGTATCTTGTGTATGAGCCTCATCCGATATTTAATTGGCTTGCAGGTTGATGGAATACACCTTTTATTGATCAGCTTTTCCACGTGACACAAACAGCTCAGAGATTAACCACCCTGGACAGCTCGACCGTCTGGTAGTGGTACCCCGTTCGCAATAGCATATCAGGCATCAGCTCGTTAGGTGACGCCGTGTTGAGCCGGGCTCTGAATGCTGCTGCTGCATCTTGTGTCCGATTTGAATTTCAGTGGCGACCTCAGGAAAAAAAAAAAAAATAGTGTCACGATAGCTTCCGTTACAGTGGTCGGCGCGGCCGGCCGGCTGCAGCTTCGGGAAACCGATATTGGTAGGAGCAGATCGACTCCACGTGCGGGCGCCGGGTTCCACTCGAAGGCAGGAACCGTAGATATACTCCGGACGTGCCCCAGCTACCCCAGCTACTCCGAGTAGAGGTGAACGTGATCCTTTTGTTTTGTTTTGTGCAGTATCTTGAGATGGAACGAACGTTTTCAGGAAATCAATTTTGTGACAGGGACTGTGCGATAATCAACCAATTTACGCATTGCCTGGTGTATGTAGGCTCCGCTGGCCCAATAAATTATACACAGTTATACACACACATCGGGGGACGGCGGCAGTTCATCGACATGTCAGCAGACAGCGCCGGGACGTGAAACGAAATTAAGCAAGCCTGATGGGTCGATCCCAGCCATATAGTGTATCTCCCTACTAATGCACCAACTTCTCAGCGTTCAAAACTATTCAAATGAACGCCCGGATTACTTTCCTTAATCTTCTCTCAAAGACTCAAACACCATCCAAACGCCCATCTATCTACCCTACTAACGCACCAACTTCTCACCGCTCAAAACTATTCAAATGAACGCCCGGATTATTTCTTAATCTTCTCTCAAAGACTCAAACACCATCCAACGTCCGGGATCGTTGTGTATGGTTCACTCCTAACGCCGGATGCATGTGCGACAAATAAACTTCCTCCGATCAATTTCCTCAATTTCCTCCCGAGATGTACGCGCTCCTTCCTTTTCCGTGTTCAAAATTTACCTCGTATCCTTCCATTCCTCCTATGGACTCCTATGGGCTATGGATGCCAATGCCGCGTTCCGCCCAACGTCCCGCCCGGCGTCCGGTCTTGGAGTCCCGCCCGTCGTCACTCGAGCTTTGCATCCCCGGTCGGCACTCCAGCCCCGCGCGGCGTCGGTCTTGAGGGCGGCGGCAAGTCGGACTCCCGCTCGGCTGCGGCGGTGGCGGATGTCCACGGTGGCTGCGCGAGGCATGTAGCGGCGGCGACGTCCCAGCGTTGGCAAGCGGCGACGTCCATGGTGTTCGCGGGCTGGTACCTGAAGATCGCGGAATGGCTCCAGGAAGCGACCGACAGCGCCTATACGGCAGGGACACCGACAAGGATGAGCGCCGTGGCCGGCAGGGACGAGCGCCGCGCGCCTGGATCTTTGTGCTCCGCCACCAGCAGGTTCTTCCCTCTCTCTTCCCTAAGCCCCTTTTGATTCGTTAGCCAATACTGGTTCATAATCCCCTCTCTTCCCTGCCATGAATTTTGTAGGTGTTGGAACTTGGAAAGCGTCCTTTTTTACACCCTAAAGATGTTCGATGAAATGGCAGAGTTGAATGGCACACTCATGGTCAAGCAATGCATCTTTACCGAGGTACCTGGTAACAACATAATTCTTTGATTCTTGTCAATTTAAGACCAAAAAAGAAATTGTGTTGCATTTGTGAGTGGATGCTTCATGCTTGTGGCGCTTGACCACACATTCCTTGTATTTGTAACCAGCTTGCCAAATTTCATCCCATGATTGTACAATGTGTGGTCTGCGTCAAGCTCGGTTCCCTGATCCAAATGTAGTTGGATAGCGCAACTTATATTTCTGTTTCAGGAAAACAGAGAAGTGCTAATGTTCTAATGATGCGCTTTCATATGTGATCCAGTTGTCTATTATGCATTGATAAATTAATAATATTATATTTTCTCCTTTCAGGTATCATCCACATGGAATTGGTAATCTAATATTCAAGGACGCTTCTCAAGGTCAATACACCCATGCATCAGTAATCAAATATTCATAAGTAAGCTTCCAAAGTATGCTCCTTTTGTTGTCTGATTTTACAGGAGCTTTAGATATTCTTGTTTGCAACATGCTGACCTATAATTTTATTCACCACTGATATGGTGACACAATATAATCTCTTGATTCCATTTTGAAGTTTTCAGGTATTGGAAGCTGGACAGTCGAGTCAAACTCAAGGTACTGTGGCAGTGAGCTGTCCCACAAATTTCAGTTATGTTTCTAATTGTTCATGGACAGATTGTGCTTCTTCATTTCAATGTTGCCAAGGGGGTAGGGGGGCCTTAAGTATGGGAAGGTGATCTGCCAATTCAACTATTTTGCAACTGTGCAAATGGGTATTTTGTGCATATAGTTGTGTGCAATTCTAATGCAAATGTTCAGTACATACACTCACATGCATTGAACAGGGACATGATTTTTGAGGAAGCCTTTACATGCATTATTTTGTTTTTTTTTTCACTTTATCTTCTACAGTATCTGAAAAAAGCTATTCATTGTCAGTTAAAGGATAGCTGCTAGAGGGTGATGGAAAGATCTAACACAACTGAATTAATCACCTGCTATGATTTGGAGATGCAAATCTCATTTTATTTTCCTTTACCATGTGGATCATAGTTTTAGGGGACCTGGAAGAATAATCAATTTAACCACAATACATATATACATGAAAATCATAAAATGAGCAGTTCGACAAAAACATTAGTGATAGTAGAGTTCAAATTATTTTTCACATGCCTATAGTTGTCTGCTCAGTTTTAATAAAGCTCTATACTCTACAAATTAACTCATCACCCATGATAGTGTTGTTTTGATTGATTGGTATGACAGGTCTATATCCACAATCTTAAGACGAGACGGATGAAGTTGGCATAGGTAGAGCACAAGCCTCGAAGAATGATATTATAACAGATTAAGGTATCCATGACCAAATGCAATTCCAACGGTGACACGGGCCTTGAGGAATGACCAAGGCAGAGTACCACCATCTAAGAATACTCACGGGTCATGGCGATAAATGAACAATCTAAGATGCTACCTTTTCTGATTAGCAAAAGCCGGTGACATGGCATCAATCAATGTTGTATTTTTCTTTATTTCAGAACGCACAAACAAATTGCCTTAAATTGATAATGGGTGCAAAGTGTAGGGCTACCTCTACTATTTTTATGATTGTTGTATGTTATTTCTATTATTGATTTCAACTGAGGAAATATTTTTTTGTGCTTGGTCAAAATATTCTATAATTACTTGGTTGGTTTCATGTGTATCTCAAATAAAAGCAAGCCGTTCGTTAAGACGGCGGGCACTATACTAGTAGGAAATAGGAATAGGAATAGGAGTATGATATGGAAGGAGGCGACGTGGCGCCGCGCAACTCACACGTACATTCTTCACGTTTCGCAATCATCCCTTAATACCAGCAGATTCGCTAACCATGTCCACGGCGGAGAGTTGGTTGAGCTAATGATTTATTCGTGTCGGACTGGCATATATACTTTACATCATTGTGTTAAGGGAATCAACGCAGACAAAAGCGTATCGAAGTAGGTTTATATTGTGAAATGAAATGGCCGGCAGCGGCACACATATGTTCGGTAAGCCTAGCTGTGGCTGTAATATATATAGCCAAGGAATAAACCACTGTAGACACTATCACAAAAAGCTTGCAGTCGCAGCCGTTCCGGCTACAGTTAGTCACGACGACATACCAAAACCGGCTACAGTAGCACAAAATCATGCAACACGTTTGCTCGTAATCATCCTTGTTTCTATAGTTCACATTAACTAATCTTAAATTAAATTTCTCTAAAGGCCCGTTTGAATATTTCGAAGGAAAGTTTTTTTTTTTTTTTTTGACAGCAACAAACGATTGCATTACTTAACTTAACAGCAGCATGCCGTTAGAATCATTACAGAGTTAATGGTTACAAGTTGGAGTGCCTTCAGAAAGGGGCACCCTTAATCATGACTTGGATTAGCACATAATCCATTGTAATCTATCTCATTGGTCTGTAGAGAGAGCAAACTTCGTCGAGCCAGAGAGTCGGCCATCTGATTGCATCGCCTCCTAATTTTGTGTGCCTTGATGTGGGGAACCCTGCAATGACCGAAGAAACAAGTTACGTGTAGGGCTTGATTCTCCAATCCGGTGGGTTAGAACGGTCGGCGCTGTTGAGGTAGTTTATGAGCAGAAGCTAGTTCAGCATATCTTGATATTAAAGCCACAAAGTGCATATCTCATTATCAACGACATGTGTTTTCAGAAACGAAAATATATTAATCCTAAATTTTGCATCGACCTGCGTAAAGATGTTTCTTGTTACAAACGCGAGCACTGCAGTCTAAGGAATCTCAAAAACAAAATTTTATGCCAAAATAAAAGCAATAGTGTTTCTAAAATCCACATCTAAAAAGCAGTTATATTGCTTAAACTTTTAACCATGTCTTGCAAACACCTACATCATTATATTATCGACAACATGTTACCTATCACTAAAAAGTAATTAGCTATAAATGTGAGTATAATAATCTTAAGGCCATATAAAGATCTATTTCGATTTGCACCTAATACGTTTAATAGGTAGTCAAAGAAGCTGGGGTCAAGTACAAGAGAAATTGTTTTTTTTATTGCAAAAAAAACTCTTAGGGCCTGTTTGGATATCTTGAATTTGGAGGAATTGGAATCTACTTAATAAATTAAGCTATTTAGTTTGGAATTTGAGATTCCCTAACTTTCCAAAGTTCACAAATAAGCCTATCTCAAATTCATAGGGTGGGAGATAGGAATTGAATTCCATTGATCGACCGCGAAACACCCTTTGAGATAGGCTTATTTGTGAACTTTGGAAAGTTAGGAATCTCAAATTCCAAACTAAATAGCTTAATTTATTAAGTAGATTCCAATTCCCCAAATTCAAGATATCCAAACGGGGCCTTAGAAGATTGTCAAGGCGTCAGGGCAATGAAAAGCATGGCTAAATTCGAGCTTAGGAAAGAGAATGAAGGCAATACAAGTTTTGTTTGTGTGTGAGCGTTAAAACATGTGAAGGTCTTAAACCTTTATTATGCCACCTTTGATGATAAGAGTTGTTTCATCCATCTCATAGAAAATGCCATTCTCATTTCTGAGAAGTCAAATATTTTCATATGAACAAAACATATGAAAATATGAACATTTATGATGCACAATTAAATATTAACATTCATGATTCACTATTAGTATAGATAGATCGTTGAATATTTTTTATAATAAACTTATTTAATTTGGAGATACAAATATAGCTAGCATTTTTAAAAAAAAATCTAACTTCTTAACGAGAACCCAAATTTTTTTCGTGCAACGGCTATCCAGACATCAAAAGTTGGATACTAGACAACTGAATTTCTTCGTCATCGCCCTTTCAAACTTGTCATTTCCTTTGATTTTTCCACCATGGAACAATCAAACTAAATGATTCATCTCCAATAATTCATCAAAAACATCAAGACCAACATTAACTACATATATGTCAACTTAACAACCAAAGTCATGAACAATACATTAACAAGGGCCATTCAATGAAGAACAACATATACTACATAACAAATAAAAATCTTAGCAGTGATGAAAAACAAAGCCAACACACAAACCTATCATAATTTAAACCTTGATATATGCAACTCATAGTTTATGTTGAATCCATGGACAAAGACTACCCTAAACCTAATGTACGCATCCAATTCTACCAAGCAACGCACACAAACATTCAACAAATCCCAAGTTCCTAACCCTATCTAGCAAACTATCGATGAAGGAACCAACCAAGTCAGGGTTACTAGACAACCAAACCGGGACTAGCGGGGGACAACCTTTAGTCCCGGATGGGCAATCCTGGTTGGAAAACCGCGACTAAAAGGGTTTTCCCAACTAGGATTTTAGTCCCATCGTGTACTAGTGGTATAGTTAGGAGTGCTACTTGCCAAACTAGATGAGCCGAGCCATTGAGAGGGGTCAACTGGTGGCACCAGCAATGGAGGGAGGCACCCCCATGAGCGTCTTTGTGCACGAGCAAGCTGTGTGTGTGTGTTGTGTGCGCGTGTGTGTGTGTGGGCGCGTGTGTGTGTGTGAGAGAGAGAGATGAAGGTAGATGGATCGGGCCTATGACCTCTATACTAGCCTATCATGCCAAGCAAGGTGGCACAACAAGCAGGGTGGCGTGGCATAGCTCTATCACGCCCTGTGTCGTCGTAAGGGCTTCTCCAGTGGGAGAAAAAAAGCGACTCACGTCCGACGTGGATCACAGCTGAGTCGACTCAAACATTTGCGAGGCCGACTCAACGAGGAAAAAGAATGAATCGGTTCAAGATTTTGAGTTGACTCTTGCCAAATAAAAATGAATTTTGGGCGGTGGATGCCCGCAGCCTGTTCGCCATCTCCGCCATGGGCGCGTTGCCCAGCAGGCAGTGGACGAGGCCAGCTTGTCGGCCGCCCTCGCCTAGGAACTCGTCGGCCGCGCCCGCCCGGGATCTCTCCGGCCACAACCCGCCCGAAACGCCATCGGGGGACGAGCTCCTCCCAAGCGTCGGTGGCATGCGGTCGGAAACCTCCTGCCCGACGAGCTCCTCCCCGGCGCCGGGCGGCTTGCAGCCAGCGACCTCCTCCCACGCCCGGTAGAGGGGCGCCGATAGAAGACGACGTGAGCGGGCTGGCCGAGGCGGCGCGACGCAGCCGACCTCGGCGATGCCGGTGAAGAGGGAGACAGGTGTGGATCCAACCCCGCCCGCAAGGGCCCTCGTCGCCCACGGTAGCGCCGGTGGCGACGGCCATGGACTCTGCTCGCTGCGCGCCATCGGAAGGAGAGAGGGGGAGGAAGAGATAACGATGAGCAGGGCCGTCCCGATGAAATCCTAGGCCATGTACGAAAATAAAAAATGAGGCCTACTAGCTTGGAAAAATAGAATGAAAATAAGATGTACGATATAGTATAAGATGTCAAGAACGGTACCTATGTTGCATAATCTTTACTTGAATAATATCATTCTTTTAGTGTTCTTTGAAATGAAATCTTCAATGAGATGCTCATAATCAATCTTCTCCAGAATTCTGCTCTCAAGTGCTATTGTAGCCAAATCATTTAGTCTTTCCTGTGTTATTGTAGAACGCAAATAGGTCTTGAAGAGCTTCAATTTTGATCAAACAGTAGGCGTCTAGATGAAAAGAAAGAACAACAAATCTTAGAGATCGACCAATTGCTCGTTACAATTTGGAATGTGAATGAATGTTGAATTAAAAAAATACGAATGATTAGTATTACCTTTAGGCCTCACGTACAGCCTTCAGCATGTGTCGTCTGTGGACCGCCTAGCTGCTAGCCAAGCCAATCGCCTGGTGCTCTTGGCCGCCCGCCGTTAGTGCATTAGGTCTTAGATATGATACGTACAGGAAAAAGGATGCCGGCGGCAGGAGTTGAGATTGCAGTATCGCAGGCAGCAGGGCACGCACGGAGACAAACCAGCCAAGAATCATTTTCTAATTGGGCTATTAACGTTAATGGGCTAGCCAGGATATATACATGTATATGTGTAGTTGACGTATATATATTTGGAGGCCTGTATGAATTGGAGGCCGGGAGCAATCACTCACCCTGCACTGCCCTAGGGACGGCCCTGCGATGAGTCGTTTTATGAGTCGATTTTTTGACGAGGCGGTTCAGTGCCCAGGTGGCCTTCTCTTTCCCTTCTTTTATTCATTCTTTATTCGGTGAGTCGGCTCACCACTAGAGCTGCCCCAAGTGTGACAGGGTGGGCTCCATCTTGGTTCATGTGGGAATGAGTCTACGGTCCACGTCGTTGTGGTGCCTTCTGTGTCGCGTCAGTACTTGTGGCACAATAGAGTGACATTGTCATACCAGCAAAATCCTCGCACCATGTATGCATCATTCAAGAAGCTTTTACCCCTCTACGAAATGAGCTTAACAATCAACACAGTTGTTGAGATTTTATACATCATATCATCCAATCATCCATCATGAGTTGGTGTTAGGATATGATCAAATTTATAGCTTGCTAATAAGTATGTAGTCCCTACATACATACATGTGTCGACGTTTGTGGCCAAATATAATGGATGTTATATTTCGTTGAATACTTGAATGGAAATATTTCTCTAGAGAACGAAAAAATCCGATTGACAACCTTTACGCTGCTGTGCCTAGCTACCCAGCTAAAATACCTCATCGTCGTCCAACAGGCTGCATGCACGTACACGTCTCTAGCTATATGGTAGAACACAATATCTGTCCATCTCCGCATATATAAGTGCACGCTGAGTGGCAAGGCTGAGAGCAGCTCTCTCTCTTCTTCGTCTCAACATCGATCGATCAGTAGATCAAGGTACAGGGGAACTAATGAAGACCTCCTCCGTAGCCGTCGTTGCTCTAGCAGCGCTATTGCTGTTCGCGCAGTATGCCTCCTTCGCGGACTCCTCCAGCCCCAGGGTCATCATCGTCGGCGCCGGCATGTCCGGTAACTAATACAGTACATAACCATGCGCGCGCGAGACGACGGTGTTTATATATAGCTTGCTGCTTCCATCCATGAAATAACTAACGTTGTTCTTGCCTAGCTTGATCTGTCGCACACATATATATGTGCCAACGCATGCATTTAGTTTTCAAGTGTTTTGTGTACGTGTCTGTGTTTCTGACGACGATCCAGCTTTGATTTGTGCATGGGTGATGATTGATTGCCGCTGATGCAGGGATCTCGGCGGGGAAGCAGCTGTGGGAATCGGGATTCGGGGGTGCAGGATCTGCTGATCCTGGAGGCGACGGAGCGCGTGGGCGGGCGGATGCACAAGCACAACTTCGGCGGCATCAACGTGGAGATCGGGGCCAACTGGGTGGAGGGCCTCGGCGGCGATCAGCTCAACCCCATCTGGCCCATCGTCAACTCCACGCTCAAGCTCAGGAACTTCTACTCCGACTTCGACAGCGTCGTTGGCTGCGTCTACAAGGAGAAGTACGTGTATATTTGCCCTATTTGCTTGAACTTAATTTATCGTCCCTGCTTATCAGCTATGGTATAGTGTATATATGTGTTTTTATCTCACAACACTATACCACAACCCAAGCTGGCATCTGACTAAGGGTCGGTATAAACATCGAAATGGCGTTGGACACTCTGCTGATGTTAAAAAAAACTACTGTGAAATGCAAACACCTGCTGAGTGATTAAAGCATGCAAACATTAAGATCAATAATGTGCTTTGCATGCAGACTTCGGCCGTGACACATGCATATGTACTGTATGAGATTCGACAAACAATTTTGTTTTGGCGGATATTTTTTAAAAAGAAAGAAGTAATTAATTCTTCGAACTAGCTAGCATATATAGCACCGTACCTAAATGATAGAGAGAGAGTGCATGTGATCAGACTCTCCGAATCGGTCATTCGGACATAAGAATTGATATATGCCGATAGTGTCCTGGCGCCGAACTCTTATTAACACAGAAATTAATTAAAACGTATATTGATGACCAGCCGTCGTTGGCCAATTAATAATGCACGATCGAGCTTGGTAAGGTTGTGATATGGACGTATGGTGATGAACTGACGAAGGACGCGATCGATCTTTTCCTGAAAGATCGAGGTACGATCGATCTATGAACAGCAAGCTAAATAAAGATCAGGCTGAATGTGGCACTACTGTGACTATAAGACGTTTTGAACGCATGATGTTAATTTCATGGACGTAAAAATAAAGAGAACAGAATGATGAAGAAGCCGGCCGGCCAGGGTTTCGTACGTACGTCCAATTAACAGAGAATTAATAAATAAAGAAGTACTAAATGATAAAATGAATGAAAAACATTTGTATTTACTTTGTTTTCAATAATATATAAAAAGTCGTACGTCTTTAATGTTTTGAATACTCCATGCCAGCGGCGGTGGCCTGTACGACGAGGAGTACGTGCAGAAGAGAATGGACCGTGCCTACGAGGTGTTAGACCTGGGTGCCAACCTTACCAAAAAGATGCGGCCCAGTGGCCAAGACGACATCTCCCTCTTGGCCATGCAACGGCTCTTCGACCAGTACGTACGCGCGTCCTCCTCCTCCTGATGCTAAGCTAAGCTAGTTGATGATGCATATATGCATGATTGCATTGCAGCCAGCCGAACGGGCCGGCATCGCCGGTGGACATGGTGCTGGACTACTTCATCTACGACTACGAATTCGCGGAGCCGCCGCGCGTGACGAGCACGCAGAACACGCAGCCGACGCCCACCAACGCCGACTTCGGCGAGGACAACTACTTCGTCGCGGACCAGCGCGGCTTCGAGTCCATCATACACTCCATCGGCAGCGCCTACCTCAACACCGACGGCAACGGCAAGCTCTCAGACCGCAGGATCCTGCTCAACAAGGTGGTGCGGCAGATCGCGTACAACCAACAAGGGGTGGTCGTAAAGACGGAGGACGGCTCGTCGTACAGCGCGGACTACGTGGTCGTCTCCACCAGCCTGGGCGTCCTGCAGTCCGACCTCATCAAGTTCACGCCCCAGCTGCCCGTCAGTCGTCCTTCATGCATGCATCACTTCTTAATTTCTACCAGCTGCTTAATCAATTAATTATACCATGAAAATGACAACAACTGATCGAGTGAATAGATAACTGATCATGCTTCGTGATCAGTTCTGGAAGATCGTCGCGATCTACCGTTTCGACATGGGCGCGTACACCAAGATCTTCCTCAAGTTCCCGACGAGGTTCTGGCCCGTGGGCCAAGGGAAGCAGTTCTTCGTGTACGCGAGCAGCCGGCGCGGGTACTACGGGATGTGGCAGTCGTTCGAGCGGGAGTACCCGGGCGCCAACGTGCTCATGGTCACCGTCACCGACGACGAGTCGCGGCGGATCGAGCAGCAGAGCGACAACCAGACCAAGGCGGAGGTGGCGGAGGTGCTGCGCGACATGTTCCCCGACGCCGACGTGCCGGGCCCCGACGAGATCGACGTCTACGTGCCGCGATGGTGGTCCAACCGCTTCTTCAAGGGGTCCTACTCCAACTGGCCCATCGGTGTCAGCCGCTACGAGTACGAGCAGCTCAGGGTATGCAATTAGTCACAGTCATGTGTGTGACCATGTCAGAATAAAATTCATTCATTCACGCCTACAATAAGTAAATTAACGTCAGTTGTTACCGCCTGATTTAATGCTTTGTTATGATCATATTATTTTATAAAAAAGGCTCCGGTTGGGAGGGTGTACTTCACTGGTGAGCACACCAGCGAGCGCTACAACGGCTATGTCCATGGAGCATACCTTGCAGGTCGATCACATATCTCTTGTTGGACTCGTCTCTAGCAGTAGTACAGCGGCTATGTCCATGGAGGGTTTACATGTTGTTTAATTTCCAGGTATCGACTCTGCAAACATCCTCATCAACCGCATCTTCAAGAACGAGGAGTACAAGGTCCGTGGCAAGTACGACTACGACGACCTGATTTCTGCAGAGGTGAACGGCAAAGCTGCGGAGGTAAACTAAACAGTAGCTGACTAGCAGTGCAGAATTGAACGAGCAGTTTGCATTTTCCATGGTGGACTGACTGGACAAGTTCCACCGCAGGCTAAATGAACGACGAGGAGAGGCAACCGGCCAGCTCGTCACGAGAGAATAAACTGCTGGAGACGATGAAGACCACGAGCTCCTCTGCACCGTCTGCTGTTCATGTCCTGTGTTTTTGTGTGTTATTCAGGTCGATCATGTGATGTCCTGTGGAATAAATATTGAGGCCTCTGTTTTGTTTGCTCGTGTTGCGGCTGCGCCTCACTGGGATGCAATGCACAAGTTTTTTTTTTTTTTTTTTGAGAGAGAAACCGAAAAAAAAAACATGAAAATTACAACCACGCCCTTGCAAGCTTCGCGGCTGTTCTCGTCGCTGACGGCTGGAACAGTGTTATTGAAGCCGACCATCCTCCCGACGAAGAAACACATATTTTAAGCGCACCCAGAGCGGCACACCGGCAACACCGACACACACTTTACTCACTGGACGAACAGGCCTAGGATGGCCAAAGGCCATCACATTGTCGAAGAGCTGAATATCTGACGCCTCAACTGTCGACAGTCCAGTTCACCGGACGACGAAACACTCCAGAGGGGAAGGAAACCACCAAAGGTGGGAGTTGAAGACCAACCTAGTTTCACAGGTTGGTAGAACATACCTCCCAATAGTTTCGCCGGTAATCAGTGTCGACGCCGAAGAAAACACAGGAGGGACAAAAGACTTGCTAAGATCCAGAGCCTGAAGACCCCAAATCCGACGAGGATACCCTTTATTCTCCATGGATCACCGCAGAAAGAAAGAGCTTCAGCGACGCTAACTCCGTCGCCGGATCCGCCATCTCCGCCCCTTCCGACGCCGCAAAAGAACCGGCAACCAATGAACAAGCCTCGCCAGTAAACCTAACCCTACTAATGGCCGTACCTATGATTTGGAGGCCCCGGAACAAAATTCATGATGGAGCCCTAAATTTTAAGAAAATCAAAGCATGCTTTCACTAGTTATATATATAAGTTAGACATAACTTTGTAATCTGTATAAGTTATGTGCATAATTTTGTAACGTTGAACATCACATAAGTCAGATATATAGGTTAGATGTATATGCATAAGTTATAGACAAAAGTTATATGCGTGGCTTTGCAACTTCTTTTCTTTATGCTAAAAGTAGAAAACTTGAAAAAAAAAAATTACCAAAAAAGAAAAAAATCGTCGGGTCGGAAATCGACTGCGAGTTAGCCTTGTCGCGGTCGTCCGCGATTTGGTTGACCCGGCAAGCGACATGGACCCAAAACATCTGATGATTTCTGTCACAAAGCACCATCACACACCGCGCCTCATGGGCCGAATGAGGGACAGAGAGAAGATCAGGAGGGCGGTGAAAATGAAACTCATTGGGCCTTTGCAACGCGTCACCGCTATGCAGCAGCTCATTGCCCTTTTGCTTAAAAAAAAAAAAAAAAACAGCTCGTTCTTTTTTTTTAGAAAAGGATTTTTATTCCGATCTCTGCAAGTGTTTTACACACAAAAATTCTTATTACATTCATCGCAAGTTAAAGATGTTCTTATCACTTTCATCGCAAGTTAAAGATGTTCTTATTACATTCATCGCAAGTTAAAGATGGATGTTCAGACCTGTTTAGTAGATGACTTTTTTTTTTTAGTCCCAGAGACTATTAAAAAAAAACTCCATGAGGGTCTTTTAGGGACTTTTAGCTAAAAGTTTTTTAAAAAAAAATCTTACCCTATTTAGTTTGCTATGGACTTTTTTTAGTCCAAACAAAAAGTCCCTCAAACCAAACACCCCTCAATTTTACTTCCGTTGCTACCCAGAGCCTTGCAGTCGAGTGCAGAGAATCCATGCCCCATTGTTAACCCAAAAATCAAAGGGAACAGAACTTCACCGCAAACAGGTGTACAACGATATTGCCCTACGGAGAAGGTTCATGCCTGAAGAAATTCTACTCTAAATATGACTGTTTAGACATCAAAATAGCCTCTAAGATACAACCTTGACTATTTTTTTATTACGAATATTCATTGACAAACTGCACCCTGAGACAAATCTAGTCGTATCATTTTGAAATACCCAAAACTCACCACATCAAAACTTATTGAGCACAGCCAAAATTAGAATGATTGACCAATAACTCCACAAGCTTGCCTCAGGATTCAGGAGGGAGTAAAACATTAGACTATCATTTGGAAACAGAGAGAAAACAATGAACTGTCATGTTATTAAAAGGGAACATATATTAAACGATACATTGTCTGTCAGTTTCCAGCTTTTGCACCCGTGTAGCCAAGGGATACTGACCTACTGCATCAAGCTACAAGTATGATTTAGCTCCTCAAATGCGACTTCCACTTCAAAACGACAACTTGAGCCACTAAAAGACAAGTGCCCGTGATACCACGTTATCACTTTTTTTAGATAATGGATGAGAAAATAACATCCGTGATACCACGTTATCACTTAGCACCATCTTTTAAAATTGCAATGTAATTATGACAAGGAAACGATCGCAGCTTCCAGCTTTTCATGATGAAAATAGAGCGTTTCACCTAGCAGCCATTGCTGCTTAGTGCTCTGTCACGGTCATGCCTCTACCTATTTCTGAGAAGCAGAATATGGTTCACCTTGACAACAGCTCATGGCAAGATAAAAATGGCAAGAGCAGATTTAGAGCTCATATTAGCAAGAGCAGATTTAGAGCTCATATTAGCTAGAGCAGATTTGGATAAACAGAAAATCCGTAGACCTTTTCAAATGAATGCTCACGCAGCCTTTCAGATAAAAACTACACAAAACTTGAGTCAGAACTGATTTCATGACATTATATTCATTGATATGTATCAGTACATGGGATTAATCTACAACTATGAGACGAAATTATTCTGAAATTATTATCTTAACACTATTAGCAATACCAAGAGTGAGTCCTAGAAGCATATTATGGTGAAGAGAATGTATGTGATTACATGCCAGCAGATATTTTACAAACCTGGACCATGTATATATATGTAGAAGATAACGACCAAGTGCACTACTTTGGCTCAGAAACTTAAAAGAAAGCCCTGCTTCCATAAAAGACCCTAGAACCCTTTGATGCGGCTGAAGACGGGGATGGGGATGTCTTCTCAATTGTACTGGAGTAGGAATCTTCGTTTGAGGGACTAGTATTCTCAGCTTCCAATGGAAGTTTCATTTTTGCAAGAGATTCTGTGAACTGTTGCATGCTCTTCATGTACATATCAACTATGTCCTGTTGGACAACTGACTGCTCTGGCTGAAGGTTAATGCTGATCACAGGCTTGATAACTTCATCCTTGGGTGGTGTTTCAGAAGAATCAGCCTCACCATCTGTAACATCTTGGCTTTTCTCACTATGGGATTGTCTTGGGGATGCCTCAATACTGGTCTCCGAAGGTTCAGAATTTGGCTCAGAAACTGATTGCTGTGTTGCAGAAAGGGTAGTGGGGGAGCCTGTGGTTGAGACACAACTTAGAGGGCTTTCATCACGGTGTTCCTCAACCTTATCTTCACATATTGCAGCACCAGGCAAAGCTCCACCAAATTGTAGCAACTTGCCATTTTCAGCTTTTGCAGGGTTCTCAGAATCTTTGAAGTCGAACTTTCCATGTTTAGAAGGAGCATCATCAACATCTCCAGAATGCAGCTCAACTTTTATAGGGTTTTCAGAGTCCAAAGACCCCATCTCGAGATACTTTGACACCATAATCTCGTCTTCCTTCGCCACATTTAGGTCTGGGAACACAATATTTTCAAGTGGAGAAGGAACGTCATGATCATTTCCAGAATCATCTACTCCTGACGGGGACTTATTGGGTGATGAGATGAGGATAACATCTGGAGAACAACCAGCGTATGACAAGGACAGCTGCACAAATCCAGCTGGTGTGTGGAACAGGTCGGTGGATGTCAAGGAGAACTCCTGGACCAGCTTTCCATCACCCATTACAATGTCTGCCAGAGGAACAAGGGCAAAGCCAAGAAGCTGATCCTCCAGGTAGTTCCTCACTCTGCTTAGCATCCATATCTCAAGACTTGAGTGATGCATCCACAGTCTGCACATCAAGCCGTAGGCTTTCCTCAAATACCGGGTTGCGCCCAGCACTGTTGATCACCTTGGTGGAGCATGAAACATCAGGGCTGCTCGTGAGGCACAGCTTTGCATACACATCCTGCTTGTGATATATACAAACATTGTGGATGTCGCGAGCCTGGTGCACAAACACATCCAAGTAGCCAATGGATTTGTCTTTTCTATTAGCGTCAGCAACAAAATTGGTGGCTCTCTGAGTGATAATTTCAGTGTTCAGCAACTGTGGCTCAGCCACAAGGCCAGTTTGATAAGTAGCCGCCATTGCTGGTGTGCTAAGTATTGCGCTACAGACTGAAAAAAGAAATAGGTTCAGTCATTCAGTGCTAAATCAGAAAGAAAGTTGTTTTTAGCAAATAACACAGCTTGTAGCCTTGTAAGAAAAAACAATAACAATGCAAAGTTCAGCCTAGGTCAAACTGATAGTCACATCATTGGGCTCACAGTTTTCAGAGAGCATAAATCATGTAGAACTGAAAGTAAGGCAGTTGCTAGTTCTAAATTTGAAATAAATAACTGAACCAGACAGAATTAAACGTTGGGCCCTGGCTACTCTCTAATCAGGAAACTAAGTTATTGGGCTCAGATCTGAAGGAATTTTGGCTCAAAGATCTCTAACCGCAGCAAAAACAGAATTCAAGTGGTAGAATAGAAAGGTACCCTGTACTGATTTGCTCTGAAACAGAAGCAGTATCCAGTGTGCAAACGCAAGAGGCTGGACGATTTGCATCTTTGCCGATAGCCTAGATTTATGGCTCCCAGGAATCTCAGAGTGAGTTGCAGCGAACGCATTTCGTACATCCAATTGGAACCCACTGTCAGCCCAAATACTGGAATTGACGACATACTGATACTGTAGTCTGATAACTCAGCCGATCACATCAAAGTGAAAACGAAAAAAAAAAAAAAAACACAGCGGCGGGTGTGCGGGTACTAATAGTCATGTACATATCATAATTCACAATGTCAAACTCGATTCAGTAAACAAAAGAGTGAGATTCTTAGCCTCTCGGACTAATCAGAAGCCCTATCCGTAACGAAAATACACTTCTGGCCGGAAAATTTCGAGGATTTGCCTGCCTGCCCCCAACAAGCGGGTGGAGATCCAAGAGAAAATTAAGCTGCCCCCAAATCAGAACGAACAGGGGTAACTAACGCAGGGATCGTCAGGCCTCGGAATACTAGTGGCGGACTGCTTGCAATGCAAAATTACGGGGAGAATGGCACTAATTACCTTGTTCGCTGGGGATTAACGGGGTGTTGGAGTGAGGTGACGCCGCGCCGTGGAAGGAGTTTGGCTGGGAAGTGTCGTTGGTGGCTGATGATGCGAGAGCGAGACGGGAACGGGAACGAGAAAGAGGGGAAAGGCAAAATATAAAAAGGAAGCGCCGCCTTTTGCAGAAAGGCCACTATTCTTTTCACAAACTACAGCTTCTTTGTAACCTTGTGATAGACATCTGACAACTACTAGTAGCTTGCAAAAACTTCGGTAATCAGGAAATCAGCGCTGAGAACTGAGAAGCTTCGTGCAAAATGCCAACAATTGGTAGTGGAGTTAGAAAAAGAGCCGCGTAGAAAACTGGCGTTTGGGTCAGCTGCGGCTGCACGAGCAGTAGCCGGAGACAGTGGATCTTCATCTTCTTCTACTGCAGAGCTCCAATGGCGAAGTCTCTGACGACGGCCCCTGCCGACTGGCGTGACACTGCAGTGGGAAATCCATTCCTTGCAAACCCATCAACTCTTCGCCAAAATTTTAAATTTCAAGTGCAATTGCAACGTACTCTTCGCCTCAAATTCTGAAGAATTTCTCTGCCTTCTGAAAAAAAAAATGCAAATACATGTAGTGTTTACTTTGCAGACTAATGCTATCCCCAAGCATCTTTCGCCCCGTTTGGTCGTCTGGCTGTTGCTTTCAGCTCTAACGTCTGAAACTTTTTAATCGGTAAGTTATTCAAGAAAGTTATCTCGATTGCGACGACAGGGATGGATGCTTGGTGAAAATATTTCGCGTAAAAAATTGTCCATAGTTGAATCGAACACGAAAAGAGTTGATCTCTAATTTGCTACTACGTGCCTTCTGCTTTGCAGCGAAAGTGCAAGCACAAATGACATACCAGTGCATTTTTTTGAAACCAGACATGCCAGTGCAATTAATTAACTGCCTCAACTGGTGCCATGAACTAAAGTACTAGTAAACCACTCCAAATTTTTTTAAAAAAAAAAAAAGGAAAAAAAAACCCAACTAAACCACTCCACCCATGTGTGTTGTCAGTGCCGTCAATCCCGCGAGATAATTTCGTCAACGGCTCAGCACAAAGACCTCTAGAAGGAGCATCTGTGGGAACTTTCCTGGCAGTCTGTCACACGTCAGTGAAAAATATACTCCCTCGGTCTCAAAATAAACGACGTTTTGGGTTTTTCGTCCAAGAAGTTTAACTCGATTTATAGAAAATATGTAGAAGATTTAAATCTCCAAATAAATTTGTTAAAAAACTAGATCAAAAGATCTTTCCAATGATACTAATTATATAATATAAATATTAATCCTATTTTAATATATAATTGTCGGTAGATTTTTCTCGGAAGCGAAAAAACGTCATTTATTTTGGGACGGAGGGAGTATATGCTGGATGCATGCTAGCAAAAAAATTCGTTTATTATCCTTGTTTTTGCATGCGATTGCAGAACAGCAGAAGGAATTCAAAGCTTAGTCGTCGAGTTGATTTCAGGTTTTCAACAAAGTAGCTCCAACTTTGTTACACTACACTCCCACCACAGCATTTTTATCTCGGCAAAGGCGTTTCTGGATTCCGCTCGTGCCGATTTAAAAGTGCAATAAGATCATCCGCACTGTGCCACAAAGTTATCTAGAGTGACTAGAGTCGTCTGTACTGCTCAACTGCCGGTTCTCACTTTGTTTTTCTTTTTATTCCAAAAATCAAAGTACTCCTTCGCTCACAAGCCCCCCAAAAAATGTCCAACAATAGGCATTTCACTCACTATTTTCTCTTTCCAGTGAGAAAAGCTTTGACAAAAGTTGGTAAAAAGCGCATTTGTTGCTGTCGAACTCACCGTGTGAACACGGTCAGTGGTTTCAGTCAAGTGCTGCTGACCAACGTGGATAATCTTGATGTACTAGCTGGTAGGTTAGCCAAAGTAAGCGCACACGTCAGCACTATGCATACAAAAAGCATCCCCATCATCTAGATGCCTAGATCTAGATAACGTACTGTAAGCCTGGCTCTACAATAATTTTATCCGACCCAAAGAAACAAAAGAGCTTGCCGGATCAAAGAAAGCACCTTCGTATCCGTTTTTTTTTTTTTTTTTTTTTTTGGTTCTTGTGTGTGCTTCCTGCGGCTGTAATTAAGTTCAGCATCTTGGCAAGTTACTCGGCAGTCTGGTCGCCAAAAAAAAAAAAAAAAGTACTCGGCGCGTCAGCACCTTTTCTAGTCTCTGGTTGGAACGTACCTGAAACTGGATGTAAGATGAAACCACACCCGGACTTGACGCTCCACACAGCTTGAAGTTGTTTCTTCGTTGAAACTTTGAAGTCCGGAGGGGAACTGCGTGATTCAATCACAGTCGATGCTGGTTGACTGGGAAAAAATTGGTTGGTAGGCAATGATCGTAGACGGATTTTGTGAACCAAGCATCTAGACACTTGCCTTATTTTTTTTCGACAAGTCTAGATACTTGCCTGGCTTCAAAGATAAGGTGCACAGCAAACAAACAGGGCCCTAAGGACTTGACGCGGATTCGCGTCTAGAAGAGGAATCGCAGCTAGCAATAATTTTTAAACAAAATTTCTTGTAACTCGATTAAACTATACTGAACGTTGCTGTAGGGATTGTGAAGAATTTGGAATGAAATTAATAAGTGAAGATGATTAAAATATAGATTTTGATTAATAGGTTGGAAGTTAGTAGGGTGACATGACTAAAATTGGGGATTGACGTAGATAACTAGATAGTTAGTCGAGAATGATACGGTGGCTTGCATGTTCTTACTGTAAAATTAGCTTTATAAGAGATATATAATCATGTGATGAATATTTAAATTTAGCCATTGTCGGTAGGGTCCCCTAGTGTTTTTCATGAGGCATACATTTCTTTACCTATCCCCCATTTTTCCTCTTCACATGTCCCTTCCTTGTTAGAGCATCTCCAACAGTTTTGGCATTTTTGATTTGGCATTTGACTTGTTTGCCAACTCCCCATTCCAAATGCCAAGCCAAAAAAAAAGGCTTCCCAACAACGGTTTGTTTTTTTTGGTTTGTCATATGGGAAAAGTGGGACCGAGGAGGGAGCGGTTGTTGGTTCCTCGTCGGATCTCGTTCGCAAGTCGCCATGCGTCGGGCATACAAGAGACGCACGCAAGAAATGCCAAAGCTCCCAAGTTTGGCAAAAATGCCAAAAGGAGGACCTGATTTTGCTAAACTCACTAGAATGCAAAAGAGATTTGCAAAACTGTTGGAGCATTGTTTTCTAAACTTTTGACAAAAAAATGCAAATGCCAAACCCATATGCAACACCGTTGGAGATGCTCTTAGTGTAACAAACTCACATGAGAGCATCCGCAAGAACATGCAAGTGCATTTCGTGGCGGAGCTTTGACTTTGTCTTGAAGTACCCAAGTCAAGTCAAAGCTGATGTAAGGTGGATAATGCAAACATCCTTGTGGATAATGCAAACAGAGGCCCAAAACCAGTCCACCTTCCGGTCTCGATCACAATTCACAAGTACCTAAGTCAACGGTTCGACAAATAACTCTGCCGCACATGGCACTGGAGAAGGAAGCAATGTAGCTATTGAGTGGAATTCCGGAGAAGGATGCAAAGTCTTGGTGAGCGATCATGGAAGAAATCCTGTCATAGGAAGATATCGCTAGAGGGACGATCATATAGTGGGCTATTTAGTTTGCTCTGTTGACGCATAATTTTGTGGACAGACTTGTGTTGGAGCTAGGGGATGAAAAGCAAGTGCAATGACCCTAGATTTGGGTGCACCAGACTAGACTGACATGGATTGCACCCCACTCTGGCATTTTTAAAATAAATATCGACATGACTTTATCTAAGAACTCATCCATGGCTTCGACAACAACAATACCAAGAGTTGAGGATGGTCGTTTTATGGGAGCAACGGCGATGGTCCTTCGAGGAATTGTCGACTGGAGTGACACAGATTGCGTGCAGAGAAGTGATGGCTCTCGCTTCAGACCGATGAGCTGACAACTTCAGGTTAAGTAGTGATTGTCTGATTGTCATGAAGAGTATGCAGCAAGGCGACCTTGGGATCTATGGATAAGTTTTTTAGGAGATCAATGCGAGGAAGGCAACTTTTAGAAGTGTCGAGTTTGTACAAGAGCATAGGGACTGAAATACCAATGCTCATAGGATAGCTCGTAGCTTGATTCATGTCAAGCTAGGGCGACATGTATGGTTCTTGAACCCACATGGTGTTTATAATATGTACAATCCTCATAGGTGAATAAAGAGAGGCGGTGTTGCTAAAAAAAACTACGGCCACACATGACACCCACTACATTATATGTGGTGACCTATGGCAATAGTTAAGTCTATACTTTAGTGGTAATAGAGCATCTTCAAATTTGATTATTGTAGTGCTCATTGTGTACTAATGGAGTGTTCGCCGCACATGGTAGCCCGTCGGAGCCAGACCTAGTCGAGTGTAAGTCAACCCCAAATGGGCACAACAAATAGTTCGCCTATGTACCACGCGCGCCACGACCTGTTCCCGACCTCCATCGCCGCGCCCACCGCACTTCCCTCCTCTCTCCCATCGGTGTGCGGGGGCGCCAATGCTGCCGACCGCGACTCCACGAGTTGCGCGTGGAGAGTGGTGAGCAGGTGGTCAGGCGGAGGCAAGATTAGGAGTGGGAGGTGGCGGTTGTGGCGGGTACAAATGTGAGTCGGCATGGCGATGTGGGCGGGGTGCCGGAGCAGGCATGAGCGGCTGGGAGGGGCGCGAGAGCACGCGGTCTTGGGTTGCTCCACTGGAGTTGAGTCAATTTTAGGCCCCTATTTTATGCAGTCCGACATGCAAATGTAAAAAACGGGGGCCAAATTTACAGGCCTAACTGGAGTTGCTTTAAGTCCTCGAGTTGCTTCTAATATGCTTTGGTGGATAGTTCACAAAGATACGACAGATAGTCCTACATGTCATTACAAACAGTTTGTCGATTTGGAGTCGTTTTATAAGTAATGGAGAACTTGTATAACAGGTTCATAATAATTGGCCAACCTATACACGTAAAACCTAAGATATTGTTGTTCTATTATGTCTATGTATAATCCAAGATACTTATATGTGACCATGCATCCTTCTTACATGAACCTATACACATGTACCTTTTTGCTCATCAATCGCCGAAACTTCGGTAAGGACATATGTCACATATCGATGCGCACGGCCCGCTCTCCCTTCAACGCTGTATGTACGCCGCCCGGCCGACATCGGAGCAGGCCGCCGAGCACCCTTGCAATCCGCGCAAGACAGAGCATGCAAGCGCCCGCTAACGAAGGACATGTGCGCGCTCAGCCGCAAGACGCAGCGACCTACTTGTGTGCGTCACCCATTACCGCCATTCGAGGTGTTTCCTCATGCTCATGGCTTGGGGCTCCTATCCGGCAATTTATTGTGGAACTTGGAACATCCGAGATCATCGGATAGATTGAGGAAAAAGCGAGTCCTCTCCTTTACCCGCAAATGATCAAATACGTTTTTTTCTTTGAAGCGCTATAATCTAACATACAAACTTTATCATGCGGCGAGCTGCGCTCGCGTCGCTCCTGGGGCGGCACGGGCGTCCAAACCCCTAGCCGCCGCCGCCCCTCACTCCACAGCCCCTCCGCCGCGCCGCCACCGGGCGGGCCGCCGGCGCTTCGCGGCCCGTGAGGATGGTGGTGGCGTGGCCTTCTTCCCCTTCTTCCTCGGTGGCACACGGTGGGCGCGGCCGCCATGGCTCTGGTGGGAGCTCGCCGGTGCGGGACGCCCCCGCTGGGCGGGTGAGGGTCGATGCCGCCGGATCGGTGGTGTCCGGCCGGACGGTGGCGGCGGCTTGGCGGGCGCGGTGGTGGTGGGCGGGATGGCGGCCGGTGCTGGTCGGCGGCGACGGTGGGCATGGCCGGCGCGGGACAGCGGCCCGGCGCGATGGCGGCGGCCGGCGGTGTCGGGTGGTGGGCGACGGCGGCCGCGATGGCGACGGTGGTGGCTGCAGCCCTAGGTCGGCCGGCTCGCCTTTTCCCGGCCATGGCGGCGGAGTTGGTGGATCCGGAGGCTCGCGACGGGCGACGGTTTGTGGTTAGTTGGCCGATGCTCCTCTCCCTTCGTATCCTCGTTGCGGTGCGGCGCTACCATGGCGGTGGGGTCGGGGCGGCCGGCGCTCGGCCGGTGGTGCCGAGGTGGTACCTCCGGGCAGCGCGCGGGCTCTTTCGGTGATGGCGATGCGGGTCCGCTGGGGGCGTGCTCCTCGGCTGCCGTGGTCGAGAGTGTGCGGCATGGTGCCGAGACGGTGAAAGCCTCCATTCTTTGCTTTGTCGGTGGCAATGGTGACGGCGGCTTTGGGTCGTCGTTCTCCATTGGGGGCACCATTGAGAGCAACCATGTTCATACAGCTCGGGATTCTCGGGGTGAAAACCCAGTCCTATGTGGACGTGCGACGGCGGCGCCATCGGGCGTCGTTTCCCTCCTTGGAGGCGCCGCATCTTGAGACCCGCCTTCGGCGGGTGGCGGGAGGTGGTCACCGGGTGGTGTCGCCCGGGGCGTTGGGCTGGATGGTGCACACGGTCCGTGTTGGTAGGGAGGCCAGAGGGTCCATGGGTGCCGGATGTCCCGAGCCGGGCGCGCATGGTGGTGGTGATCTCGGTGCTGGTTGAGCGGAAGAGGTGCTCTCGGCGGTTTCGGATATCCGAGTCCCGGGTAGTGGAAGGAGTCGGTGGGTGGGTGAGGCGAGGCCCCCACGCGCGGAGTTGCCGGGATCGTGGTTTCATTGTGCCGCGACGGGATTATCTGCGGATGCAAGGCTGGAGCGTGGGGGAACGGCGATTGTGGGTGTGCAGCTTGGGGATTGCCCCGTGGTGGAGGAGTTTCGAGTTAGCTGCTTTCGGGCTTGCGGCCGGGCCGGCTTCTTCGTTCACAGACGACGTAGCGATTTTGACAGCTTCCTGTCGGCTTCTCTCCCAGGTGGTGGTGGTGCGGTGTTGTGTGTGTTATGTTTTTGTTCTTTCTTGGTGCCTTCTGAGTGGTGGCTCGTGTCGACGTCCCAATCCGACCGAGCGGCGGTGTTGAAGCCTCGTGTTGATGACTCAATCCAACCGAGCGGTTTCTTTGTTTATCTTGCTCCCTTCCGAGTCGTGTTAGTTGAGTTGTATAAGTGGATCCGGTAGTAGGTTGTTTGAGTAGGCGCTAATTGTAGCGCCAAGTCGCCAGAGTTGTATTGGTACCTAGGTGTGCAGGTGGAGTAGGTACCCTCTTTTATTTGTATGGTTTTTGCCCCGGTTTCCAAATAAAAAAAACTAAGACTTGCTTTTTTTTTTTTTCGCCTAATAGAAATCGTGCAAAGCTTTTGCCGTCCTTTCTAAAAAAAACAAACTTTACCATGCATATATATTTCATTGGGTAAACTGGTGGAAGTCAATCGTGTTACTTGTACAAGAATTTCTACTGTATACAGCATATTCAAAAGGATCTGGAAAAAAAAAACACTCTGCTGCCACTTTTTGTCTTGCCAGTGAACGCAACCTCGACCTGGAGACATCACTCCCACCGGCCCCCCGTCGGCCAAAACCTCCTGCATGTCCTGGCAGCAGAGCGGAGGCCGGACGGACCGCCGGAGGGTAGCAATGCAAGGAAAGCACTAGAAGGCAGCTGCCCTGTCCTTGACGACGACGTCCTCCACCTCTCTCCTCGTGAGCTTCTCCTCCTGCTGCCTCCGGCAGAAGACCACCCACGCGTTCACCTCCAGCGCGACGCAGGCGCCCATCAGCGTGGCGAGCGCCAGGCAGTAGCCGAGCTTCCAGTAGGATGCGCCGAGCCCCATGACCTCGAAGCCCTGGAACACGTTGACCACCCCGACGACGACGCAGCCGTACCCGACCAGGTGGTGGTACGACTTCCAGTACTTGCGGTACCGGTTGGTGGTCTTGGGCCGGAAGAACATAGCCAGCGTCTGCAGGCTCCCCGCCGTGGCCGCCGCGATGCCCAACCCGCGGTGCAGCTTGTACGTGACGCCGGGAGACGCGGAGCCCATCACCAGGCCCAGCGCGAAGCCGGCGGCGCCCAGGGTGTACCCCGTCGCCTGCATTGCCGCGTGCGCGTAGAACCACGCGGGCCCCGTGGAAGCGCACGGCCGCAGGTACCGCGCCACAGCCGCGCCCACGGGGAGGAGGAGCCCCAAGAGAGCGCGTTCAGGGAGCCGTGCAGCCACTGCAGGGTCGTCGAGGCGATGGGCGACGCCTCGGTGGCCGTGGTGAGGATATCCACGGTGGCGTGCGACGCCAGGTCGGAGGCGTCGGTGGGGTGGATGGTCGGCGAGTAGCCCTGCACGTACAGGCCCCGGTTCCACACGAAGTGCACCCTGGTGCGGTTCGGGGACAGCCGGATGGTGGCGGCCACGGTCACCCTGGCGCCGTCGCGGACGGTGCGCGCGGGGAGACGAGCGACGCGGAGGACGCCAGCAGCGGGATGTCCAGCGGCCGGGACACGAGCGGCGACGCCTGCAGCTTCACGTCGGGGGAGAGGAGGAACGGGAGCGCCAGGAGCGCGCCCGTGGACGGGTCGGAGAAGGCGGCGAGCACGCGCGCCCCCGTCATCGCCGGCGCGTCCGCGTTCACGCCCCAGGCCACCCAGCCCGACGGCGAGATGAAGGAGCCCGTGAACGCCGCGTCCAGCGTCGCGTTCCGCGCGTCGTAGGTCCACGCCAGCGTGGCGCCCTGCGTCGGCAGGGCGATGCACTTGTCGTACGTCTTGATGGGCGTGGACGTCGTGCACCGCCCGGCAGCGGCGGCCCACGCTCCGTCGGGGAGGGCGGTGGCGACGAACACCACCGCGGCGAGTAGCAAGCCGCGCGTCTGCCACATTGCTGCGCAGCCGTGTCGGGTGGCGCGAACAGGCCTAGCCACACGGCCACACCCACGACGCGACGAGCTAGCTAGTGTGCCGTGAGTGCGCGGCGTGTGCTTAGTGTGGTTTTGTTTGCGCGCGTAAGTGGGGTTTTAGTGGGGCGTTTCGGGGTGCGAGTGTGATGATGGCTGTGAGATGATGTGCGTTCGTTGGTCGCCTTTTGTTTCGATGGCTTCTTCGCTTTGAAGGCAAGGGACGAAAGGCTCCAAAAAAGAAGGCTGTATAGTACATACGCTACATGCGCGCGTCCTGTGATGTGTTGATCTGGATCTGCTATGTGGTGCCGACCCTTCTAGCTTGGCCCAATGGCCCCATCCTTGGCAAAGAGCTTATGGATGTTGGTGCTAATTGAAGTAGTGGTCGTCTGGTCGACTGAAGTGACAATATATTGCACAGTGCTGCTAGTCATCGATAGGTTTCTGCAGCTAATGTTGTTTTGTTGTGCAGAAAAACATTGTACTACAATTGATAAGTCGGGCTGATAAGTACATGTCAACCGGGCTAGTAGTAATACTTCCTATTATACTTGACACACCTTTAATTTGGGTGTAGTAGTGACCAGCTAATGGAGAACCTTGTTTTTTTTTTTTTGAGGGAAACCAGCTAATGGAGAACTAGGCAATGATTGCGTGCACGCACTCGTTAAGGTTAGGTGGTGTGGCGTGGGCTGATGCCAGCAGCGGAGTGCACAACTGATTGCAAAATGGAAGGTTTGGTGGCCACAACGGTGTGGCGAGGGCGATGTGATGTGATGCGATGGATACGGAGAATATTTGTTTCCAGCTTGAGACTCGTGTTCATGCGTGGTTATGATGACCCTCGTAATTGTTGGCTTCAAAGGCACGGCTAGGAGATCGTGGGATTTCGGTTAGGAAAGCGCTGAATACGTGAAGAAAGTAGCATGGGTGCATGGAGTATAAAATTCTGTGCAAGTTTTCATGAAAAAAGCGAAGAAAAAATCTAATGCACAATGTGAGAATATTAAAGAATATAGTGAGAAGCAATGATTCCACCATGCAACAGGTTCTATCATTTCACAAGGCGGCGACGCCCTTTACCCAAAAAGAGCAATTAACTTCAGATATTAGAAACCCGGTAACAGCAATGTACAGTATGAAGAACTGAGAAGATATCATCGAAGGAGATCTTGGTTCACGAAAGATTGCCAACCTTACCAGGAGGGACCAGGTGCCTGATAATGACAGGGAGCAGATGGCATTATGACAACACAGTACCGGGAGGGTATACATTTTTATTTTTAGAATGTTGTACATTTGTTCTTTTTCTGCATAGTCATCCGTTGCAAACTCCAAGCACCTGAAAATGATAATTCTCAATGTATCAATGCATTCCTGATCAGTTCATTTAATAAGTGCCAACCCATTGATCAATGTATCAACATACTGCTCAAATATGTTTGTAAAGCTACAATATGGCATTCTCCTATGCATATGAAAGGAGATTGCTCAAATATGATTATAAAGCTACAATACAATATTCACTCCTGTGCATTTTTAAAGAGACTCTACAGAAATCTTCATATGCAATACTGTGAGAATATAGTGAGGCAATGAATCCACCATACAACAGGTTCTATCATTTATAAGGGAAACAAAGAAATTTCAGATAGTATTAAAAATCAGAAATTCAACAGCGCACACAACATAGAGTATGAACAATTGGAAGTAGATGTCATCAAAGGAGATCTTGGTTCATAATCCGCGAAAAGATTGCAAGCCTTACCAGGAGGGACCGGTACCTGATAATGACTATATCAGGAGGATATACATTTGATTTTTGACTAATTCATTGCAACTAAAAAACTGAATAAACAAGTTTACCCTCCTTCCTGCAACAGAGCACAGATGTTTATTTCAGACAATGGTCAAATTACTTAAGAGTGGAAACAGAGATTAGTGCAAAGGCATATCTCAGCCACTCATGTACATTGAATAGATATACCAAAATGGAGCACCAACTGCTGCAATTACTTTACAAAACTAATACCAAAAGTTACACCAATATTTTTAAAAAAGTATTGATTTCAATTAATGAAGGGCGGGCCTGGTGCAAGTGGTAGTGCTCTACCGCCTATAACCGGAAGGTTCGGGTTCAAGCCCCAGCCTCCGCATATTACACATGGTGTGGGTAAGGCTTGGCGCTAAATACCCTTCCCCGGACCCAGCGCAGTGCGGGAGCCTACAAGCACTGGGTACGCCCCATTAATTATTAATATTACCCAAGAATCAGTATGCTGTCTTTTCTTTCTGTTTCAAAGGGCCACATTTGTTCTCTAGGTCTACTGTTCAAATGTGCTATTGCTTGCAGAAGAATGTAAATTACATTCTGCATGCCTGAACAAGTATACAGAGAAGTTTGTTAAGTTTTTTTGCGATCTCGGTTTATGTACAGCAGTCCTTGCCTGTGCCTTTTTTTTTTTTTTTGTAGGACATCTCCTTATCCTTCCAAACTGCAATTGCTTATCCAGGAGCACGCAGAAAGCGTACATGAGGCTGCAGTTAGTGTACAAACATGAAAAGAACTGACAGAAACATGAAAAAAACTGACCAAATGGAGAGGATGGGGATTAGGGGGCATACCTGGTGGCGTCTGAACAGAGGAGGTCTGTAGGACAGCTGGGCAAGGGGCAACATGATCCCAACAGCGGCTTGGACGGAGCCACTATGTTTTTAACTAGTATATATACCGATTATACAACCTCTGATTCACAGTGTAGGTCATTTAGGAGATAGGACACTGACATGATATCCCATTAACACTTTGGCTTGTATTGTTTATTAAAATCAAAATACTGCTTTCTGAATAGTGAAAATTATATACTACAAAAATATTTTTCCATGATGAATACTGAATATGGTAACATCAACGATGCATTGTGAAAGTAGTTTCCATATACTGGTAGCCCAAGTTAAATTATTTTGAGCGGACAGAATCCTAAACGATCTAAATTTGGAATCAGAGGGAGTAGGAATTTGGATTATGATCTGATGAGGACAAAATGGATTATTTTCTGTTAAAGAGTTGTTTGTATGCTATATTCATTAATAGCAACTGCTAGTTACCTGCTCATCACCTATGTTTGTTTTAACATGAAAAGAACATACCAGACAAATACAGCTGGGATATAAGCATTTGAAATGTTATTAGTAACCGTAGCATACTTATCTGGAAAGTAAGATGGTTATCTTATATATCGATCAGCCTGCTTGATGACACAGACAGATATCAAGCAAGCTCTATGTCAGGAAGAAAGTAACTAAGTAACTTCTTAAATGAAGATACCCGACAGCTGACACTGGAACAATCTAAACTCCAGAATCTAAGTACCTCATTCTCATTGCAGCTACTTCATCCTTCATTGCCTGACAATATCTTTCAGCAGTTTCTACTTCCTTTTCCAAACTGACAAGATTAATTGCTTCATTTTTATCATGTACATTTGAAATGAAAGCTTGCTTCTTTCCATCCAGATGCCTCTCCATGGTTCTTATGTTTCCTTTCAGTTTATTAAGATGACTTGAAAGAGACTCAACTACGTTGCCTTCCTTCTCTTTCTCACGAGCATGCTCAAGCCTTGCTCTAGAATCTTGAAGCTTCCTAAGCCTGTTTTGTGGCTCCTTTAGACGGGCAATGAAATGCTTCACGTTGAAACCCAGTTGCTCTAAATGCTGGGCTTTTTTCATCAGATATGTAATTGCAGAAGCATCTGTATCACAGGCCGTCTTGAGCACTTCCTTAGCCAAGTCAATTAGCAAAAACCATAATCCACTGTAAGGTAGATCTCCTAAAGTTTCATCATAGTTCATAAAGCCTCTGTAATGTGGTTTTTGAGGAATGAGCTCAAAGAACAGAGGGTACTCCCTCATGGCTGCTTCAGCATAGGGGTCATTGTTGCTTTTCTTCAGGTTTTTTCGCTTGCTTCCACTTACATCATCGTCATCTGAGCTTTCCTCCCATTGCGAGAGAAGACCAGAGCGAACATACTCTTCCAGTTCGAGGACAAGTTGCATGTTATGATGTTCTGGATTAGGGGCACTCTGTTCCTCATCATCATCCAGGTTTATTACTTCAATTTTATTCTTGGGCTGTTCGAGGACAATACATTCATCATCACTGTCAACTTGTGCCAACTCGTCACATTTCTTAGAATCAGAATCTAGATCTTCTTGGAATGAAGAATATTTCTGACCTTCCAATTGCAATGGACTCCTTTCCGTTTTACTTTCTACTTTGCTTTTCTTCTTATTACCTCCATCTTCAGCAGATATATCTCTTTTTTTCTTCTCCTTCCGTTTCACTGCAGTATTTCTGCTGTCCTTAACACAAGCACTAAGGCCACAGACAATCACCTTTGTTTCATTCTCATGATTTCCATTATTCATTCCCAGCTGCTCTTCTACAATGTAATTGCTCTGGTCTCTCATAGTGACTTGTGTAAGGAATTGATCAAGTGCTGGCACTGCATCACATTTCTCACTTACATTCAGTTGTGATGAAGTAGCCCCATTTTCATGATCTCGCACCACCGAGCAACCATATCGATCATCATCTTGATGCTTGTAGAACCGCCCACTGCTGCACCATGCAACATAATCTTCACCAGGCATCCCATATCTACTGATACTTGGTATCCACAACTTCGGTTCCCCCAGAGTCAATTTCCTGACAATAGACACAGGGGCAGCCTGATCATAACCAAACTGTCTCGCAACAAGCTGTGGATTGTACAGTACTGAATTGACCATGTCATCACTATGAAACCCAGTCAACATTGTTTGACTGATAACAGCAATGTAATCCAGCAACCAATCTGGCTTATCTTTACCATGACAGGTCACCAAAACGGTGTGCATATTGAACCACTTGGGTTCCATCCAGTTAAGGGTGTTGTAACGATAGGGCCTCCACTCAAAGCATACTTCGTCCAGCAAAATCTTTATAGCCTCCTCGGATGTGCTTTCGTCTTCTTCCTCCGGCTCCAATGCAATACCCTGACATTGGAAACGGAAACTGTGGCGCCTTCAGCTCCGGTGGGCACAGCCTCTTGTAGCGCTCCCACATCCACACCTGCAGCATCCAGAGCGGCACAAAGACATCTAGACGGCCACACCCCCATTGTCCACAGCGGAAGCAACAATTCTATCCAACTCCGCATATAGATTTGCTACCATCGACTGGCCAAGGGCAATGCGCTCGCCAAGACTAAGCCTCGCAGCAAGTGCGAAGACGCGCTCCGGCAGCTCGCCACCCCTCGACCGCAGCCTTGGCGTGACAAAAAGGCGAGCCAGTAGGCGAGGAACCCAAGCCGCCGCAGCTCGTCGTCCTCGCCGGGGCGTATGCCACCGCCGTCGAACCACTCGAGCCACACCTCCGCCGACACGCGGCGCGCGGCGCGGGCGCAGGGGTGGAGCTCCTGATCTTCTCCCTCTCGACGACGAGGCGGATGCGGAGGTCATCCTCCTCTGGCGTGAGGGTCCGGTCCAGTGGCGCGCCGGCGGGGGTAGACCAGCGAGGACGAGCGCGTCCTCGAGTGTGAAGGTGGCGGGGCCCGCTGGGAGACGGAACGCGTGGGTACCAGGGTCCCAGAGCGAGAGGAGAGCGGAGAGGGCCGCGCGGTCGGGGAGACAGCGGCGGTGGAGGCGGCGACGGCGCCGGAGATGGCGGACGAGGCGAGGATGGGCGCGAACACGGAGTCGCGGAGTGCGGCGGCGACCCAGGCAGACCAGCGCGGGCAGCTGCTGAGGTAGCGGAAGTTGAGCGGCGGGATGGCGTGCGGCGGCGAGGCGGCGGGCGGCGGTCGCGGCGTTGTGGTGCGCGGGGCTATGGGGAGGGGAAGGAATGAAGGGGGCTTTGGATCGTGGAGGGTTCGCATTTCTCGGGGACGGTGGCCGCGGTGGATCGGGATCGCCTGCCGAGTGCCGAGTAACCGCCGGCGGGCAGGCAGGTTGGCCGGAGAGATGAGAGGTCGGAGCCGGAGATTTGGGGGGTTTGTGTAATTAGGGCTTTAGGTTTAGAAGGATGGTGCGCGGAGGAATGGCAAAAAGCCAGGGAAGGATGCGAATGCAACCCAAATTGGGCGGGACACATTTCTCAGTTGGCGGGGGCCGAAAGACTTCACAAAGCTGGGCCCGCTTCGCATCAAAAAAAAAAAAAAACTCGTCTCCTCCGCTCGGCCCGACAGCCGACGCTTCTGTTCCGCTTCGGCACTAGGCCGCCGCTCCTCCCTCTGCTCCCAGCGCCGCCCACCCCGCCGCTCCCTCACCCGCCTGGCGCGGCGCAAGAGCCGCGACCCCATCACGTCTGCCCGCTGGCCCCGTCGACGTCCGCCGCTGATTCAATGGAGGCGTCCGAGGCAGCACCGGCGGCGACGGCGGCCGCCGTCATGGAAGCAGAGGAGGATGTGAGCGGCGGGAAGGGCAGCTGGTACGTGTTTGGGGAGCGGGCGCTGATGGTGCCGTACATGCGGGAGCACGTGCCGCGGTACCACGACTGGATGCAGGATCCGGCGCTGCTGGAGGCCACCGCGTCGGAGCCCCTCTCCCCTCGCAGGAGTTCGAGGTCCACCGCTCATGGACCCTCGACCCTCTAAGTTCGGCACCGCACACCCTCCTTCCTGTTTGCCTCGATTTAGTTCTGAGCTGTCGTGATTGATTCGGTGGAATTCCTTTTTTGCTTGTTTGTTTGTTCGCAGAGCACACTTTCATAGTGTTGGATAAGGAGTTGATAGAGGGAGAGTTCGTGCCCAGGAACCCGCACACTGAAGGTTCCTTAACTGTGACTTTTGTTAATTCTGTTCTGCCCATTAGCTCCATTAGCTTGTTAACTTTGACTTTTGTTGATTTTGTTAATTCTGTTCTGCCCATTAGCTCCATTAGCTTGTTAACTGTGAGTCTGTGACTTTTGTTAATTTCGAAAGGGGACCATACAATTATGCCTTGGTTGCTGCCATTGTGCTGTTAAAAAAAATAATATATATAACCTAAATTCATACTGACTTGTATACATTTGTTCTTCAGGTTTGACTTTCTGTAGATCATATAATTAAAACTTATGCAACTCTAATCTGCAGAGAGCATAATCCTATTGAATTTGAGTTTCTAACTAAAAATTGTACGCATGTTTTGATATATGATTTTGCTTGGATGATTGTTCATCTGCTGATTGAAATATCTTTCAAACACAATATGGTAGTGATCTTGCTTTTCTCCCTTTAAGTTACATGGCAGTGTTTATTTCTTTCGGTCCCAATAAGACAATATGGTATGTGACATGGAGATCAGTACACAATGGTATCCATGTAGGGTACTCTGAATCTTGTAGAATGACAATTGAAAATCAAAGTTTCTTGTAGCTTTGGTTTGTTAAGTTCCCTGTCTAAATCTTGTCTGTACTTGTACTCTGGTTTTGATTATCAATAGCTTTCGTGTTTACTGATATTTATCTTATCCATTGCAGCTATGGTTGGTGATGTGAACATATATATGAATGACCCTGATGATATGCAGCTCGCGGAGATAGAGATTATGATAGCTGAACATAAGAGGTACCTAAACTATAATACTAAATTACTAATGATATCACTGTTTTTATCATCTTTGACATCTTCTCTGCATTTGCATTGTTTGCACACATTTTTACTTGGCTTTAATAATTCAATGTGGACATCTTACTTGGATATATGTTACCTGAATATTTTTGTTGAGAGATCAAGCAAATTGTTGCAGCTAATTTATTACTCCATCCGTTCCAAATTATAAGTCGCTTTGACTTTTATAATACATCCATTTTGCTATGTGTCTAGATATGGATGTACCAAGAAAAAAAGTCCAAGTGACTTATAATTTGGAACGGAGGGAGTAGTCCTTTTAACTTTCCATCGTCAGTTGCTTCACTAACCACATCAGTAGCATAGCATAGTTTATTAGCTTGCGACTATGTGATAATCCAGTGCAATTATGCTTTTTTTTTTTGCAAATGATTGTGTACTGCAAGACAGACAAACTCTACTAAGCACATGAATCTGTTCTCTACCTCATTTGCTCCTTGGTTCATGTACCCAATTTTTTTTTGTCATGATCTTGTTTTTATGTAGTGATAGGGAAGTTGAAAGGGATGTTTTGCCATGTCACATGAAAGTAAAGTAGATGCTGAACTAAGGATAAAAAGGGGATGTTTTGCCATGAGATGGAGGTACTGTCTGATCGTGCTAACTAAAACTTCGACTTTTTCTCGTTGCAGCCGTGGGAAGGGAATTGGTCAAGAAGCAATCTTACTGATGATGGCATTTGCAGTAGAGAAATATGGAATTCACACATTCAGGGCAAAAATTAGTGAATCAAATACGGCATCCCTTAAGCTCTTTAGAAAGTTGGTGAGCACCCTCTTTTGCTGTATTCTCTTTTGGACGCTAGTTTGCTTGATCAGAATTATGTTTCTTTGGTTTTGATACAGGGCTTCAAGGATGCTTCGTACAGTGCAGTGTTCAAGGAGGTATGTACTCTTGACTCGAAATCTCACTTTCACAAAGAATATGTGAGCATTGCGAAGAATAGGTTCTGCTAAATTATATCACAGTTCAACAACGTTGATGGGCCCTCAGTCTTATAGCAAGTCATAACAATAGTATTTGTCCATCAAAATTCCAACAATCACTTTAAATCCATCTAAACAAACATCATCAATTAGTCAAACTCATATCTTTCTTTCAGGTGACTCTGGAGGCACCTGTTGGCTCACTCCCGTTGAGATTTCCTCTAACCATTGGAGACTGGTGACATCTGACATGCCCCAAGCTAATTCCAAGAAGCTGATGCTGTTTGTGCTCTTGACCAAAATTTACTGTCTGATGGTGTATGAAAAATTCAATAAAACAGTTGCACAGTTGTGATTTAATTACATTACGACTACATGGAAGTATGTCTGCAGTAATCAGCAGACAGTATACGATGTTGAAATCAAACCGGATATATCATTATGTTGCTCATGAATCATCATGATACGATTTGTAATGCTAGCTACTGCAACGGTACCACTATTTTTAGATGTGACATGTGAGCTATTGTCATTAGCCTGATGAAAAAACACCAGATATGTTTAGTTCGGCTCTTGGGCTCATAGTTGTCAAGCAGCCCAACGAAGCCCAGCTAAAACACCAGATATGTTTAGTTCCGCTCTTGGGCTCATAGTTGTCAAGCAGCCCAACGAAGCCCAACTAATGAGGTATGGCATATCGGACCCACGCGTCAGAATCTGTCCTCCGTACAACCCTTGGGCACGGCCGCCGCCGCCCGCCTGGGCGAACGAAACGGGACGAGATAACGAGGGGGCAAAGGGGGAGAGCAGGGACCAGCTCAGAAACAGAGAAGATGGCGGCGAGGCGCGACACCGAGTTGGACGGCGAAGAGCTCGGCGGCGAGGGCTCTAGCCCTGTAGGTGGTGGCGCTACTCCGCCGCCCCTAGCCGCAGCCCCTGTCGTATGCGTCCTCCGCTCCGCTGGGGACTTCGCTGGTGGCGCCTTCATGGGATCCATCTTCGGATATGGTACTCCCGTGATTTTCGATTAACTTGCCCTTTTCGGTTATCAGGGCCGTCTGGATATTGTCTGCTTTGTGGAATTTTGGTTCTTAGGGCGCGTAAATGATAGAAAACACTTTTCCCCTGTTAATATAGTTTTTTTGAAAGCTAATTCGGGGAAGCTTCCCCCACCTACTGTTCCCTGTTAATATAGTATTTGCCCAAATCATGGCATGGCATGAATTTGCTAATCTCGATACCCAGAAAATTAGTATTTTAGCCCGCCTCGGTAATACTGTTCCCGGTTATAGCTGCGCATCTCACATGAATCACATGACCACTTAATTTGAAATTTAGATCTTTGCTTTATTTGCACTGAGAGCCCCTTATATTGCTCTAGTTGTGAAGAGTGCAATCAACATGGTTTGTGTGTGTTACACTTGTGGCTCGTTCCCTTGATATAAAATTCCTTGAATTCCTTCCTCAGGACAAGGTTTGCTCACTAAGAAGGGTTTTAAGGGCTCATTCAGCAATGCAGGGTCCTCTGCCAAGGTTAGTTTATCATAGTTTTTGTTCAAATATATTCGTTTGATGAAGAAATTGTGATGTTCCTGTCTGGACAGCTGTTCATATAACACAAATTATCTTGGATTAGACTTTTGCAGTTCTCTCTGGAGTTCAGAGTTTGGTCGTGTGCTTGTTTGCGAAGGTTACGTGGGAAAGATGACAGTATGTATATACCTTGTTAGCCGGCCATATATTTTGTTAGCATATGTGAACTTGGATGTGTAAGATGAACTGACATGTTCTGTTGGCAGTTATCAATGCTGGTGTAGCTGGTTGTTGTACTGGTGTTGCTTTGAGCTTTCCAGGTATTTACACTGAACCTTTTTTTTAACTTTCTTGCTTACTATTGTTCTCATTTCTCTTGGATGAGTATTTGCAGTCTTGGCCATGTGGTAACTGGTAATCTTGTTGCTGTGTGTACTGTGTAACTATCCTCGTCATTAGATTCATGTGTTCATCTTGGATAGAATGGCAGTTATTCATAGAATTTTTGTGAGGATAGATTCACGTGTTATATGAACTGCTTGGATTTGGATAGCTAGTGTCATGTCTGCTTAGAATTCTATCGTTTGGAGAATGAATCTTAAATGTTCCTGGGTGTATATAGGTGCAATTAAACCTTGTGTTCTTGAAGGAATTGGAAGCAATCTATTCCAAGGGTTAGACACTAAGGGTGAAATGAAAAAGGGTCCATGAACCTTGCCTCATGAGTTCATCCTGCATTATTTTTACAGTCAGTGAAACTAATTTTTTCTTGCATTATTTTGCGCTGACTAGTGGCTAGCCCAAGTTTTATCAGATAATTCATTTCTGCTAATGAATTGTAAATTGGACTAGTGGTTTATAAACATGCTCAGTTGCACATGGTACTCGATTTCATAAATTGCCATCAGCACCTTCTTTAAGAGAAACGATACCCTCTTCTTTTACAAAGAAAACAGATGTTTTGATAAATCATAGTTTGATGGGGATCTCAACCAGCACTTGGCTAGTGATACACTAGATACACTTTTATTGTGTTTCACTTGTTAGTTTGCTAAACGCATGGTGTCATTTCTTTCTGGCACTAGCCATGCATAGTGATTATCAATGGCTATAACCGCATTACATTTTAGCGCTCAACTGTTAGTATGTGGCCAGTTGTTTCAAGTTACGGAGGAAGTGGATATTTGTCCATTTGCTGCCCTGAACTGCTATTTGGAGTCCCATTATTCTAAAATTGATTCAGTTCTTGGGGCTTTTGTCTTATATAATAATTATCTTACATTTTTTTTTTTTTATCAGGAACGCCTCAAGCATTGCTTCAAGGCTGTGCCACCTTTGCAGCATTCTCATGCATCATGGAGGGGCTCAATAAGCAGCAGGCTGCAATGGCTCGCACACTTGGCGGGACTGCCGTGACGGTCGTGCATGAGAAAGGCGTTGTTCTGCCTCCGTTCACGCTTCCACCAATTCTTGATGCATCTGATGCTTTAGCTTCATGCTGCTTAGCGTTAGTAAAGCCTAAGCACTAGACTAGAGAATATAGGGTGTGAGAGATGGTGAAGGTAACTTCAATCTTCGGTTCTTTTTTGTGTTGATCCCAGCTTGTGTAAATTTTGTTTTTGGACAAGATGTGCGACTTGCCTAAAATCCAGATTTGCTTCGTCAGGCCAGTTTCCCCTTTGATGTGTTAACTTTTTGGCCCTTGTGGATTCCGCTAGGTCTGGCATATTTATATGGGATAAGATCATAAATATTTGCCTGAATGTTCTGTTTCGTTTTGGTATTTTGCATAAGTGAAGTCACTGAAGTGACAGTTTTTTTTTCAGAATGTAAAGTAGGGATGCAGGTTGTTTTGTTGGCTTAACCCAACTACTCGATAGCCATGTTGTAAAAAAAAAAAAAAAAAAACCCTACTCGATAGCCAAAAAAAAGGGTGTTATTGCCCATGAGCTAGCTGAGTGTCCCTCAAAAGAGAGCTTGATGACTCGGCTTTTTAAGAAAGCCAGATTGTTTTTACATAATTCAAAGCTAGGGATACCAGCACAAAGTAAACAAACACTGGGAAATAGAAAAAGTACAAGTTCAAGACAACCAGCAAAAAGAGCAACTAAATTTCTACAATGTCCGTGGAGAAGAGCTTGCTCGGCTTGAAATTCCTGACCCACTCCAGAATGTCTTCGCGTATCTTCATCATCCTTTGTCGATCTTTCTCCTTAAGCAGAACCGCCCACTGCTGCAAGAGTGAAATGGCCAGGTACAACAGTAGTTTTTGGAAATATTTTCTCAATGGCCATCTTATTTATAGTAGGCTAAAGCGCCCATGCAAAAGCAGAGAATAAAACCATGAACAGCCTCGCTGGCAACGGCCCCTTGCTGTGCAGCCATCTGTGAGTCATATCCACCAAAGACACTGGACTATCATGCAAATGCCAAACTTCCCTAATCATACTCCAAAAAATTTAGCAAGATGACACCCAAATAAAAGGTGATTGACAGATTCAGTGCCATCTCCTAAGCAGCACTCTCCTTTACCTTTCCAACCTCTCTTTACCAAAGACTGAGCAACCTGCAATTTGTTATTATAAATTTGCCATAAGAAAAATTTTATCTTCATAGGGATTTTGGCTTTCCAAATATGACCTGCTATAGTGCTAGGCATTCCCTGTCAGTAATGAACCTGTAGAGGGAGTTAGTTGTATAGCTTTTGGATCTATCCAGAGCCCAAATCAACACATCTTTGTTGTCAGTGACGTTTGCAAGTTCATCTTCTAACTCTAGCCATCTAGCAAATTCATTTCTGGAGAGAGTTCTTTTAAAATCTACTTGCCACTCACCCTCGACCCAACAGTCACTGACTGAACAGTCAGGATCTCTAGCCATCACAAATAGGTCTTCATAAGCAATTTTTAGAGGGACTTGCCTTACCCAACAATCCTGCCAAAATCTGCAAAGGTTACCATTTTCAACCTTGAAAATGGCACCCCATTTGAAGAGGTATTTAACCTTATGGAGGCCTTGCCAAAATTGAGAACTACCCAGCGTTCTAGAAGTAATGAACCTGTAGAGTGTCCCTCTTGGAGGTGAGCCTAGGTTGTGTTCTCCTCAGATGCTCTATATATTATTATTGCTCTATAACTGTATCTTACAGCTATTTTCACCTCTCATGACGTTCTCCCAAGGGCGTCTTGAGCTTCTAAAATAATACGTATCTCGTGAATCAGCCGTCGTTGCGAGCAACGCGACGACACTAGAGTTAATAAACCGTCAAAAAAATGGGAGGTTCCTCAGAAGACGCGGACACGCTGGCAGACAACAAGTCATTATCGTTCATCACCGTGTTTTTTTTCCTCTCTTGTAAGTTTATTAAGGTACGAGAAGAAGCTTTGAATGACCAGACACGGCGGACGGTGGATCCGAAGCATATATCGTTAGCCTGAAGAAATAGGATATACTGACTACTGAGACGGCAAAACGCTGCCGATGTCGACGCCAAATGCTCAGCTTGTAAATTGTAATCCCACTGTATATAGCAGACCTCTCCTCCCTGCTGCTCTCGCAAGCATCACCCGTCGGATCGGACAGGCTCCGAGTTTCCAACACCTCACAACTGCATTCGCCGCTGCAGCGCCCACGGCACACGTATCCTGCTTTCGATGGCACGACGGAACGATCCCGCACGGTTCCTCTTCGGGGCAATGGTGACGATGCTGCTGTTTGCAGCGGCCGCCGCTGCCGCAACCCAGGGCTGCGCGCCGGCCAACTTCCAGCCGGGACGGTCTTTCAAGCAGTGCACCGACCTGCCCGTGCTCGGCGCCAGCCTGTACTGGACGTACCACCCGACGAACGGCACCGCAGACCTCGCGTTCCGGGCGCCGCAGAGCACCAGCGGCTGGGTCGCCTGGGGCATCAACACGGAGCGCCCCAGCAGCATGGCCGGCAGCAGCGTGTTCGTCGCCTCGCTGGACGGCAACGGCGGCGCGGTGTCCGTCCTGATGACCTACCTGGAGACCACGTCACCCACCCTGACCAACGGGACCCTCAAGCTCGACGTGCCCGTCGCGCCCGTCGCCGAGTACACGGCCGGCGCGTATACCATCTACGTGACGGTGGCGCTCCCGGGGAACTCCACGCAGCAGAACACGGTGTGGCAGGCCGGCCCGCTCAGCGGCGGGCAAATAGCGGAGCACCCGATGTCGGCGTCAAATATGCAGAGCACCATGGCGCTGGACTTCCTGTCTGGCGGCACAAGCAGAGGGATACCCAGCTTCGGGGTGCACCGTCGTAACCTGAGGAGTTTCCAATCGGCAACGCAGTGATGAAAGGCTATCCCATGCGATCGTGAAGATCTTAGAGCCATCCACACTAAATTTGAAATTCCACGTAAAATGTCTCTAGTAGTTGGTTGTTTACACTTTATTACATTGTCTCTGTTTGAAATTGGTTGTACATAATGGACAACAAATGCTAATTATAAATGTATTTTATGCATGTATTTACATTTTCAACCATCACATTACATTGTGTTACTTTATTATATACATCTCTTGTTGCTATTAACTTCTCAAAGTAGTACAACTTCCAACTCAATTCTCAGAATATAAGGATTTCTTAGTAATTGTCCAAAGTCAAATTATCTAGAGGTTAACTAACCTTGTAACAGGGCTCAATGCCTAGTTGCATGGGAGGATGTGCGAAGCAAAGAAGAAGGCGACCTGGGTATCAAGCAGGTAGAAACCCAGAACGCATGCCTCCTGCTCAAACTCATTCACGGATTCATCACCCTGGCGACTCGGTTTGGGCGCCTGGGTCGGGGACCAGGTGGACGGGGCGGACCTCACCGGCGACCTGTGTGGCTCTCACTGGGACACGATACGCGACATGCTCCCAACCTTTCGGAGCATCAAGAGTGTCACTGTGGGGAACGGGAAGACCACCAGCTTCTAGCACGACTCATGGATCGGCGATGAACCTCTCTCATCCTAGTTGTCGGCTCTCTACTCCCACTTCGATGATAGGGGCAGTTCAGGTGCAGGATGTCATGTCGGTGGATACTAGGAGCTAGTTCCACCACCCCCATCTCTCCCAAGCAGTAGCAGAACTCGCCATCCTGAAGGGCATGCGTCGGGGGAAGTGGCCCTCTCCAACGATCCAGATCCCCGTTCTGCTTCTTTGAAGACAAAAATCATTTGGTGTCTAGCTTGATCTACCGGACATCAGACGAAGGAGACCAAAATTGTGCCTCGTACACCTTCATCTGGAACAACTTCGCTCCTCTGAGGGTCTTTGGTTGGCTCCTAACCGGGAATAGGATACATTGCAGGGTGGCGTTGCTGCGCAAGAACATTGTGGACGATGCCAAATGGCAGATGAAACAACTGACCACATCTTTTCTGAATGCCCCTTCATCCAAACCTTCTAGGCTGACCTAAGATAGTCACCAGGAGGGATAGCAAAGGTGGATGAACTCTAGATTGGCACTAGCCCCCCCCCTCCCCGTCGAAGAAGGTCTTTCAGCCCCGCTGCCGCTTCTATCTTTGGGATTTCTAGAATCACCGCAATGAAGTTGTCTTCGAGGAGCCCCACCAGACTTCAGTCGACTAAAAGGCTCTTGTCGGGCTGCGGTCAGAGATTGGGAGGGTAGGGTTCCGAAGAAAGAAGAGAGCCTCAAGCTCAATGGAGATCTATCCTTTCCCCATAATGTAACGTTTATGTTTCCCTTTTGAATGTACTCCTTGTAACCGCGAAGGCTTAGCCTTCCACCGTCTAGAGGATCCCTCTTGATATTTGTGGAATGGAAATGCAGTTGGGGATTGTGTTTGATCCCTGAAGTTTCCCTCAAAAAAAAACTAAGCTTGTAACAATGTTATTTAGTTTGGCCAAGTTTGACATGAAATGTTTGGTTGTTTCCCTTGGTTGACTTCGATGGTGATATCAAACTTTTTTTTGCCTACGAATTCGAGAAAAGAGCAACTTGACGAGCTCAATGCTATGACAAAATGGTAGGATGATAATTGGTATGGCGAGGCATGATCATAGTGACCAAAAAGTGTGCTTCAATGATGTTTTTTTGTGGTGAATACATTTTTTTTAGATAAAGGATGACAACATCCGACCTCTACATCCGAGAATATACAAAGCCAATTATTACAAGTAGTGGATAAAAGGGTATAGCAAAACAAGTCTCCATAACAGATGAAGACAACTAAAGCAAATGATAAATTTACTTCCACCCTCTATTGGAAAACTCCAGAGTAATCACTTCTAGTTTCCTGCTAATTATTGAGAGTGTGTTCCGGTCTTGTTCATCACGTATTTGGGCTGGGCCCATACCGCAGCCAATACGGTCCTCTGAAAATAACTTGCGACAACGAGAAAACTTTTATTTTGTTAAAGATAATATCATTTCGACAGCGCCAAATGGCCCAGCATATAGCCGCCACGCCAACCCAAATCAAGTTTCTAATCTTTTTATTCCGATTAGTAAGCCAGGTACCAAACATATGGCTTATAGATTTAGGCTGATTTAGGCCAAGTAGCATAAAAGATGATCCTCCATACCAATTTCGAATACGGACAATCTAGGAAAAATATGTTGGATGGTCTCATTCATATTACAACCAACACATTTATGACTTCCTTTCCGGTTTTTCCTAGCGAGGTTATCCTTTGTTAAAACAACTCCCCTTTAAAGGAACCAAAGAAAGATCCTAATCTTTAGAGGAAGTTTCAACTTCCAGATCAATTTATGACGAAAGGGTGGTTGTCTATCAATGAGGTCCAAGTACATGGATCTAACGAAGTATAACCCAAATTTGGTTAAGTTCCATTTGAAAGTATCTCGAACTCTCCACCAACTCAACGTGATTGATCTATGCTACAAGGTTAATCCAATCAGTTAGTTTGTTACTCACGAGGGCCCTTCTGAAGGATATGTGAAGGGGACTCGTGGCCATCACTTTTGCAACAGAAGCATGAAGGTCACGCACTATGTTGTATAGCGATGGATATCTAACTTTGAAAGGAATTCCCCCTACCCAAGTGTCATTCCGAAGCGTGTTTTGATCTCATCTTTGATACTGAAGGAACCTTTAGCTATCACCTCATCTTTAATACGCATGAGACACCTCCGTAAATGTGAGTCATGAGGTTTAGCCTTAACCTGAGTGAGTGATTTAGATCTTAGATATTTGTTCGTCAAGTAAAGTTTGCCAAATTCCATCAATGTTTAGCAAATTTACCACTCATTTTGCTAATAAGCTTTTATTCTGTGGATTTAGATCTAAGATCCCCGGCCCCCTTGGTGAATACATGTGCCAAGGCATCGTCTTAAGCCTAGGATATCTCTTGTGCATGCAATAATCCTTCGTGTACACATTTCTATGGTTTCGAGATTTCTATTACCATGAAAAATTTCCGTTATCGTTCTAAATTGAATTCTACATGAGAAAATTAGTTCCTTGGGCCTATTGAAAGTTGGTCTTACTTTTTAGCCCCTTTTTGAACGAATTTGGTTATTTGGCCCAGATTTCAAGTTTTGGTTACTTTCTTGGCCCTACTTGTCGGTTTTGTGACTTAACAAAGTGTTAAGTGGTACGCGAAATGACTGTTTTTCCCCGACACATAATGAAAGAGATTACAACTTATAATTGTTCTATACTGTTTGTTTAGGTTGCTTAGCACCAATATTTTATAAAAATAACCCACAATAATTCAACTATATGTTGCTGATCTCTTTCGACATATTTTGATAGATCTAGACTATTGCAATTAGGCGCAAATCTAGCCAAGAACATCATGGAAGTCATACATGATATATATTTTATTGAGTTCTTACATTATTTTACTAAATAACTTACAAATTCCATCACATCGACAAGGACCCTGACATCGTGCTTAGTTACAATGTAGATTTGTATCATCAATTAGTATAATTGTTAGTTCTCAGCGAGGCGCCTGTGGTGACTTCGTGAACTTCAAGATTGCCGTCTCGCATCTGCCGAAGGTGCTCGCGGGGGTAGGGTTTGCAGCAGAAAAATAGTGACATTTTCTACCCTAGCAAAGAAGAGAGGTCATGCATCGGTAGCCATAGTTGGAAAAAGCAACTACTTCTTAATTTTCATCTATATTGACTTTTTACTTCTTCCTAACAACTTGTGAATCGAGTTGACGAGGGTCTTTGCCGACGGTTCCGGCGTCGGGGGCTCGGGGTACTCCGCGACTTGGGGACCGTAGAGCTTGGGGATGCGAAGTCGCCCCGGAGGCTGTTGGCGGTCCGCGGACCTCCTTCCGACGGTGTTGAGGCGGCAGAGAAGGTGTTAGTAACTAATCAGTCATGATGATGGCAATCTTAAGAGAGCTTATGTTCAGCGTGGGGAGCTCAGGATGTCAATGTTGCTAACAAAGTTTAAATAACCGCAGCAGACAAAATTGTTGCAACTTGGGGAGTATGTGTGTGAGTCTACCTCAAAAATAATGTGGTCATCTTGGATAACACAAGTCATACATTCTTTTTTTACTTGCAGCCTATAGTTTGCATACAATTAACTGATTTACTTAACAACAGATTTAGTATTTGGTCTGATATTATTCTGTTAATCTATCTAAATCTTTTTATGACTATTTTAGATTTTGAATATAAATTATTCATATGTTAAGACATATAATGCTTAAATGGTAGGTTTTTTAAAAACTAACCTCAACCACATAGTTTTGTTGTTTTAATGAGCTTCTACAAGGGTTGTAGGAATGGTAAACGACGTGATACCTATTTCATGGTTTTATGAAGGGAATGGAGAATGAGAATAGAGTTGTATTAGTGAGGGGCAAGAGCCCCCCTCCACTTTACAATCTTCACCTTTTATAGGTGATAAGTGAGGGGGTTTCATTATTTATCTTAATGAGGCTGATATTTTATAATAAATTCTAGGGGCTATGAATGGGTGCCTAGCAAGTGAACGCTAGAAAAGCCAATCAAACTTTCAATGCTTACTTGGTCCAAAATTAACAACCATTTTGGCATTCAAATTAGAACCCAATAAGAGTGTCATTAAGGCCATCTATGCACCTTTCCTCCATTATAAAACCCTTTTATGGTTTCGTAGGGGCATATACAACCCAGAGACAGAGTCCGTCTTTACAGACCTCAAATCTATCATACAGACATGTATATATAAAGACAGATCATACAACCCACAGACGGGACACTATATCTAAACTATTTAATGCGCGGCGCACACACACACACACTAGATTGGTGGTGAAGATGCTTTGAGTTGACAACTCTTGTACAAGACGAACTCGTCTCTAAACATTGGGGCATGAGCCCAGGCCGTCCTTTCGTAAAGAGACGAAGCTGCTATCTCTAAGCGTTGGTAGGGGGTTTTGTGCAAAAATAGCAACATAGAGACGGGAAGAAGAGACCCGTTGTACATGACGATATAGGGCTATGTAGGTCATTTGCCTCCTTCGGTACTCACTCTCCTTCAGTACTCGCTCGATCCTTTAAAATTGTCATTTTTTACTGAGTACCTTATTTGATCATTCGTTTTTTATTCAAATTATTTTTAGCAAATCATAAAATAAATAAATTATAATTAAAGTATCTCCAATGATATAATAAGTTATAAAAAATAATAGTATTATATATATTTTTTTTAAATAAGACGAATGATCAAACAAAACGACATGAAGTCCAAAATGACAATCTCAATGGGACAGAGGAGTACTCACTAAGAATGCTAGAACAACTTTTTTAATTGGGACGAATGGAGTATTTCAACGTGACAACGTATCCTAACACCTAGGCCAAAGAAAAAAAATGGAGGTTCCATTTGAAAACGAAAACTAGTAGGAAAGTTCCTGTCCTTGAAATAGGATAGCAAAGCAGCAGCCACCATGAGCAAGTCAGACACGCGGACGCGGATCCGAGGGGACCTATTCATCAATCATCACCGTATGCCGATTCGAAATACGATACGTGCACGGCTATTGAGTGAGATAAATAAAACACGCGCCGTATTTGTACATGAGGAGTTTAATTATTACAAGCGCAGCATGGTCTGACTTAGTATATGTTTGCAACTGCGAAAGATTGACAGTGTCGACGTAGTTAGCCAACTGCCCAAACAACGTCGCTGCATTCTCCATCACGAACTCGTATATATAGCACGCCCCCCTTTCCCTTCCGCTCTCACAACAAAGCCCTCCGACCACACCAGCTTATACCTCGCTACTGTAATCATTCGCGCCTCAGTCGTGAGCTAGCGATCAGCGGCACTAGAAGAGGCAAGAGCACATCAAGAACCTACACATACGTGCGTGTGCGTGTTCAGCATTGTACTCCCGATGGCAGGACGGAACCAATCGCTGCTCCTTCTGGTTGCCATTCTGGTGCTCTTCGCGTCGTCCACCGCCACGGCGCAGCAGCAGCAGAACTGCTCGTCCGCCAAGTTCTCCGCGGGGCATTCGTTCCAGCGGTGCACCTCTCTTCCTTCGCTCGGCGCCAGCCTGTACTGGACGTATCACCCGGAGAACGGCACCGCCGACGTGGCGTTCCGGGCGCCGCAGAGCGCCAGCGGCTGGGTCGCGTGGGGCCTCAATCCCACGACCGGCGGCTCCATGGTCGGCAGCAGCGTGTTCATCGCCTCCCAGGACGGTAACGGCGCTGTGTCCGTCCTGATGACCTACCTGGAGACCACGTCGTCGCCCAGCCTGACCAACAACACCCTCAAGTTCGCCGTGCCCGCCGGCCCGGCCGCCGAGTACTCCGGCGGCGCGTACACCATCTACGCGACGGTGGCGCTGCCGGGGAACCGCACGGTGCAGAACACGGTGTGGCAGGCTGGGCCGCTCAGCAGTGGGCAAATAGCGCAGCACAGACTTGCCCCGGAGAACCTGAGCAGTTTCCAGAATCTGGACTTCCTATCCGGTGGCACCGGGGCAACCGAGTCCAGGGGCCTGCTATCCCGTCGTAACTTGAGGGGCTTCCAGGGTTGAAACGCCAGTGGTTGCTTTGCTTTCTTCTCACATTGACATGGTTCCAGTCTCAGATTGATTGATTGTGCATTACTAGTACAGTAGTACCCTTTTATATGGTTTCATTCGTTGTCTCAGGTTCGATGTTGTATGTGCATTAAAATTTAATTGTATCTGTTGTTGCGAATTTCTTTTGAAATAAAGAGTACTGTATGATGCTACTGTGTCCGTTTTTATTTAATTGAATTGAATTTAAGATTGATTGTATGATATGCTGCAATGTACTGTGCCAAATTTGTCTTTGGGTCCCCCGCGCCGCTCCCGCACGAGGCGGCACGGGGGCGAAACTAAGCGCCGCCGCCCAACTTCCACACTCCCCGTTCTTCCCCCCGCCGCCGCCCGGAGGAGGCAGCCGGGAGCCGTAGCGGCCTCTGGGATGGGGGCGGCGAGGCCCTCTCGGCAAAGGCGGGGCGCCGTGCGGGAGAGGCTCGGCGGCAACCATGGCGATGGGGGCGGCGGCGGCGGCCCTGATTCGGTCCTCTACGTCGGGATCCGCCTTCCCGGGTCGGATCTCGTCCTCTCGGCCGGTTCGGGCGATGGGTGGCGCGGTGGAGGTGAGCAGTCCGGTGGCGGGTCGCGGTCGGGACTCTTCACCATGGCGGCACGGACGACGGACCGGGCGCGGTCTCGTCGTCGGCGGATGGTGTGGGCTGGGGAGAGCTGCGGTCGGCGTCTTTGGCGTCGCGGGCGGTGGCTCGGTGGGGGCGCCGGCTCTACCTACTCCGGCGCCGGAGATGGTGGGACGGAGGAGTCTTCGTGACAGCGGCCTGGTTTGCGGGTTTGACGGATCTTTGCTCCTACTCCCCCTTCGTGTCGGCAACTCCGGTTCAGCGCCTCCTTGGTGGTGGGGCTGGGGGGCCGTCAGTGCTTGCTCGTGGTGCCGTGGTGGTGCCGTGGGGGTGCCGGGCTTTCTCCGGTAGCGGCGATGTGTGGTGGTGAGCGTGCTTCTTTGGCGGTGGCTGAGCGTGCGGCGAGCATGGTGCCGAGACGGGCGAAAGCCTTCACTACCGCTTTGTCGGTGGCAATGGTGGCGGCGGCCTTTGGGTAGTCGTTCTCCCCCGGGGCACCATTGAGGGCATCCATGTCCTTGCGGTGTGGGATTCTCGGGGTGAAAATCCAGTCCTCTTGGACATGCGACGGCTGGGCGCCATCGGGCGTCGTTCCCTCCTTGGAGGCGCCGCATCTTGAGACCCGGCTCGGCTTGTGGCGGGGTGGTGGTCGGTTGGTGGTGTTACTGGGCGTTGCCGGGTTGGTGCACACGGTCCCGTGTTGGCAGGGAGGTGCAGAGGGCCCATGGGTCTTTGGATGTCCCGGCTGGCGTGCATGGTGGTGGTGATCTCGGTGCTGGCTGAGCGGAAGAGGTGCTCTCTGAGCGGTTTCAGATATCTGAGTCCCGGGTAGTGGAGTGAGTCGGTGGGTGAGGCGAGGCCCCCACGAAGAGTTGCCGGGATCAGTGGTTCCATTGTGCCGCGACGGGATTTTCCGCGGACGCAAAAGGCTGGGAGCGGGGATCGGCGATCGTGGGTGTGCGGCTTTTGTGGGGATAGTCCCATGGTGGAGGAGTTTCAGTTAGCTACTCGGGCTTGCAGCGGGCTTCGGCTTCATCGTTGGTGACGACGGCGCAGTTTGGATGGCTTCCTGTCGGCTCCTCTCCCAGGTGGTGGTGGTGGTGGTGTGGTGTTGTGTGTATTTTGTGTTTGTTTTTGTTTTTTCTTGGTGCTTTCTGAGTGGTGGCTCATGTCGATGTCCCAATCCGACCGAGCGGCGGTGTTGGAGCCTCGTGTTGATGACCCAATCCAACCGAGCGGTTTCTTTGTATATCTTGCTCCCATCCGAGTCGTGTTAGTTGAGTTGTATAAGTGGATCCCAGTAGTAGGTGGAGTGGAACTCTCCCTAAGGTTGTTTTGTTTGAGTGAGTATTTATTTGTAGCCGCGAGTCGAGATCTTTGTCATTGCAGGGTGTGCGGGTGGAGTAGGGTGCCCTCCTTATTTGTATGGTTTTTCTAGCCCGGTTTCCAAAAAAAACTGGGGCTGGCACTTGCCTTTTCTCTTTTTTTCGCCTAATAGAAATCGCGCAAAGCTTTTGCATTCGTCCAAAAAAAAAAAAATTTGTCTTTGGAAAACACGGACACAAACAGAAAACTGGCCTCCGCTCGCGGGCCGCGGCCTCCGACGACGCAAGCTTTTTGCAGGTCGGTCCGACGTTCTCCCGCGGGTAGGTAGGCTTTGCGGCCCGCGGCTGCGGCCCAAACTCCTCGCCTCCTGACCTCCGGCTCGGCCACTTGGCACGTTAGGCCTTCTCGGCAAGTTCCTGGATCGGGCCCGCTGCCGGCGGCGTTGCTCCTTGGCGTGGCAGGCACGCCAGAGGCCAGGTCGCGGTCGCACGCACCGCGTTTTTTTTTTCCACCGGAGCATCCGCGACTCCGGGACCTTGCTAAGCCGGCGATCCGCAGCGGAAAACAACGTGGGAACAGGTCTGAAGCCGACATGTCGGTCAGGTGCTTAGAGCCTGCGCCTGCACCTAAAGCCGTCAGCCCGTCACCACACGCCATTCGGAACCATTCCATCATCTCTGGCCGCATGAAAGCATCCAGTATGTGACTAAATTAATTAGAATTAGAAAGCACACAGCAAGGGGGACGTGCTTACAAGTACGCTTTGAACATCGGCACATGATAGAGACAGAATCAGTTAACTCCAGGAACCACTCCTACGAGCGCTGGTGTGCAAAGCAGACCAGAGCGTCCCGTTTCAATGTTCTTGTCGTAAAACCCAAGGCAGGCATGCAGTGATGATCGGCCCTGAATGGGGTTGGACCAAAAAAGGAGGAAAAAAAAAAAAAAGACCACCAGAGACGTTGCATCTCAAGTCTCAGCACATGTGCATTGAGTTGAATCTAACAACATACATACAGACAAGTTCAGCAACCTAAATTCAGAAGGAAAAAAAAAAAGTTCAGCAACCTGCATTGGATAGGGAAATATGCAGCGGCTCAGGTAGTCAGCTAACGTGGCACTACGCGGCACCTGACTTTGCTACGGCGTGTGTACGACACCGCTGCAGGCTACGACCTTAACCACGCGATGCATGTCTGCCATCATGACACGTGGCACGAATAATCACCTGGGGCAATGTAATGTGCGAACACATGGTTGATTTAGGTCACATGTGTTTAGTTTTGTGATTGAGTGATTGTCAACAGTCAATATTTTCCTTCTATTTTCATTTACTCTTTATGCTTCGGCTATGTTCACCGGCACACGTGGAGTGTGTCGAAGACGTATCTCTTGGTTCGTGTTGTGCGGTGTGGAGCTCGAGAGATGGTAGCCGACGGCGAGGTGAAGGGGCTAAGGGAGGGCGTGCGGGCCGACGGACCGCGGAGGTGAAGGACGGACGTGAGGCTTGGACCGAGGGACGGATCGCCGGGTGGCTAGCCATGGTGGTGACATCCGGGACATCGACGGATGCAAGAGGACGTGGCGGGACCGTGTCAATCGGGTCAAGACGGGCGTGCGGCGGAGCGGGGGGAGCTCGGATGACTTGGCGACTCGGGCGGTCAAGACGGCGATGACACGTGTCGAGGAGGTTTGGTGGTTTGCCCTCAAAACCATCGGGCGCTGGTTTCGTGGTTTGGGTCTCAAAACCACGGGCGGGTTTCGCGGGTTTGGGCCTCAAAACCGAGGCGTTCCGTGGGACGGAAGGGCGGCGACGTGGCGGCATCGGGGAGGTTGCGTGGATGCAAGGCTACCGATGAGGAGGAGCGGTGGCCGTCGGATCAAATTATCCCGAGTCGGACTAAATTAGCCTTAGGGTTAGGCTGTTCGGCTCATATGTATCTAGGGGTAGTTTGGGAAAGAGGATTTCGGACTATATAGAGAGGGGCATCCCTCCCATCCTCTTTGCCTCTCCAGTTTGCAATTTCCATTAGGGTTTCCTTCCCAGTAGTTCCCCTGCTTGTGTGAGAGGTCCAGACATTTTGTGATCCTTTGTTCGTAGGAAGCACACCCCTTAGAGTGTGCATGCCCTCTGGGCTTTTCGGATCGATGGTTCGGTATGCGAGGTGTGCTGCGATTTGTGTTCTTGCAACTCTATTTTCGTCGGTTTTCCCCTCCCTCTTCTAATTCTCGGATTTGTCGTTTCTAGTCCGTTTGGAGTGATTCCTTTTGTCCCAATTCGATCTTGACCAAGAACCAAAGAGTTTCACCGAAGGAAATCTTTCAGAAACCTCTTGTGTCATCGGATTTGGGCGATTCTATGTTCGGTTTCGTGGTTTTTGGTGAGAAGGGAGATTTGAAATTCCGGTGATTTACTCGATCTTTTGCCAAATTTCTTGGGGAATCTTGTCACCTACATGCCGTGATTCTATGGCTTAAAAAAATCGTGACCAAAGATCAAGCGTAGAGAGGAAGTTCCGATCGGTTTTTTGTTTTGAGGCGTTTTGAGTTCGAGCAGTTTTTCGGGCCGACAATACGGACATGTACGGTATGCAACCCGAACAAGTCTGGTATTCCTAAACTTCGAGTTTGGGGCTAAAACTTTGTGGAGACGTTTTCCACGGTACCAAAAGGCCGGGGTTAAATTTTCATGATTTTAGAAGGTCTTTTGGTGGGGCTTTTCGAGTTTTTTCGAGAGGTGAGTTTGTGCTGATTTCAACCCGGACAAGTCCGGTATTCAACCCGGACATGTCCGGTATTTGCCGAGAACTTCGCGTCACGGTTTTCATTCGGACATGTCCGATATTTGCTGAAGGGTTGCTGTTTTCTCTCGGTTGTTCGTGCAATTGTTTTGTGGTGTTTCGGTTAATGGCTGTGACTCTAGGGCAATCCCTAGGTCATCCACCTTGCAAACAAGGTCGTGATTCTTCCGTGAGTTGTTTGATTTGATAAGAGAGGTTGTGAGAGCTACAAGGTCGCAAATTCGAAATAATTTTGTCGAGGCTCCCATTCAACCCCCCCCCCCGTTTGGTCCTTCATAATGTCAAATGCTGACGGTAAGATGCGCGGCCAGGAAGAGATCGTCCTCCCTCATGATGGTCACCTGACTTCAGGAACCTTGTACGTATTCCGTATTCGTACATGGGGAGGACGATTTGCACGGCCCTTAATGGGTTTGCAGCTATCGAAAGAAAATCCTCCTCACGATGCTCACCTGCCTTCCTAGCTTGTTCCTTCCGGTCTCCAGATGAAAAGCACCATATACTAGCAGTCCCATGTTTCTACCTTCTAGAGCCTGATGAACATTGCAGAATAAGGATGAGTAGGTGAACCATACCAACGGTACTTTACCGGAACCAACTGCAAATGAATACGAAAATTGAAAGCGAAAGGAAGAGAAAAATCAAGCAGCTCTACTCTAAGCAAACGTCACAACAGCATACGCGTGTGTGCTCCATGTAAGCAGTAGATGTAAATTGTTTACGGTTGAGCAAATTAATTAACAAATTAATTGGTAACCTACCTAGGCTACCTGCAGAAGCCAAGAAAGCGCGTTTTGTTCTTCATAAAAAACTGTTAGTCCACCAAGGTATATATGAACTGAAAAGAAACTCTGGTCAGAACATCAACGACAAATAGTAAGTTAGTAACCATATACAATGAACTACTTGTTCGGAGACCTAGGTGCATGCCAGTCTACTACTGTAGTTGTAACTTGTAACTCGCAATGACATATGCAAGCAACAATTTTTTTATACCAACATGCATGATTTCGTTTCTCTTATACTGCATGTATATATTAAGAAACTAAAATATGTATTACCCTGTTACCTGCTCTGAATATGTTGTTCTTATCTGAACAATTGCATCACATGTCTCTTTGACCAGCTAGTATACAAAAGTCAGATCCCAACGACCAGTTCGTGGCACGAGTCATAAGGCTCGCTAACACACATGATCCGGCCTGCAACCTTCGTTAATTTCTCCATATGTTGTTGCTTGGTCGGATTGATCAAAGGTTCTATTATTGTACTGTTTGTACTGGTGCTATATGGAATTCTCTGTACTAAAGAATACTTTCGTCAATATACAGTCAGATAATTAAAAATCTTATAAGTTCTTTACTGAAGATCAACTAATCCCACTTCTTGTCAAAAAAAAAAAAAAAAACTAATCCCACTTGTATTATCTTTTGTTGCGAGCACATGATGTCAGTAATGATGCTTTTAGAATTAGTCCCAGTACTTGGTCAGTTTGGTCTCTGCATCCCTGCCGCTGCTGCCGTTTAGTTCATTGGTACGTTTGTGTATGATCAACTGACTATGACAGACTATTCTATCATCTATAGAAGAAATAATTGTTGCACCCTTATCCCAAATATTATATTCGGGTGTGTTTAGAGGCCAAAAATTTTGGCCTAAAATTCTGGAATGCAGCTTTGTAGTGAACTAGAAAAGACTGTAGACGTTTATTTGTTTGTGGTAAATATTATCCTACCATAGGGTAACTAGGCTCAAAAGAATCGTCTCGCAATGTATATCTAAATTGTATAATTAGTTTATTTTTTAGCTACATTTTATACTCGGACATGCATATTTTAGTGTATTTATTGTTTCAATGTGATGGGATATGATGAGAGTGCATCAAATTTTGGAGAGAAATTTTGGCCTCTAAACACAGACCTTCGTTTCCAAAACCCTGAAAAATAATTGTACCAATCAAATAGAACTTTTGTAAAGTATAATAAATTAAGGAAAAATAGATAATTTTTTCTCTTGTAGATCTAATTGATGCATGTATGATGTATAGGATATATAGTGAATATGAATAGGATGACATCTAGGCTCCACCTGTCATGGGCCGGTGGAATGAATTTAGTGTCATGTTTTAAGTAGTGTTGTTGGAGTTGAAAGCAAAAAAAAAAAAAAAATATGTAGTATAGAAATAGCCGGCTACCTAAATAAAGATTTAGGTATTAGTGTTAGAGATGCTCAAATAATAACTAATTAAAAAAGGCTGCTTCTGGATTTATCCCAAAAAGGCTGCTTCTGGATTCTTTTTTTTAAAAAAATCCATGCAACTCGACGAACGAAATTTACAAGAGCACCAATAAACTAGGTGGTTTCTTGAGGTGCATATGGATTGTCTCGTGAAATCGTTCTCGCAAGCTAAAGCGACACGACGCAGACATTTGCTCAATGGTTTCATAATTGCGTGAACTGGTGGCAAAAAAATATCGGCGAATAGGCATCAGAGAATGATATGTCTCTCAAAGCAAAACATGGGTCATCTTGCGTACTTACGTGTGTGGATAATGACTTAACTCTATTGATCTTGATACTTGTTTTTCGGTGCCCAGATTGGATTGGACCACTATCATACTACTATAAGGACAGGTGATCTTGAGACAGATGCACGGTGGAAACTGTGTGGAAAGAGGCAAATAGCTCATTATGCGAAGACGACCTCAATATACCCAATCCAACTGGTGACTGCGAACACCCGAAGCCATGCGATTTTACCAAGCTGTGCCATATTTTTTTTTAAAAAAAAGAATTTCGCATTGTTGTAGCATGATCAAAACCTGAACAAATTCATTACCAAACAAGCAGTTACTGTGTACCAGTTTGCTTCTTCCCCTAATATTGCAAAGGTTTTTATCGTCTCTTAGTTCAGTTTGTGCAAGCCTGCCAAACTGCAAACAAAGTTGGTCACACGAATGACTTTCATCTCAAAGATCTTCAGGTTTGGTCATCACAGTGATTTACTGTTTGGCTTCTCACGGACAACCACTATGTAATAAAGCAGCTTTACAGACGTCGTTTCGGGGTCATCATAGACGCGGAAGGGACGCGTCTGTCATAAGACG
>JADLZK010011487.1:0-32804 GCA_015847255.1 Hyparrhenia diplandra
ATTATCACATTATACTAAGCGTACTCTAGTTACAGCACAATATGAATATAACATGAGGATAACTATACTCTAGTTCATATGCATTGCGATATAAATAATAAGACTTGAATAAAGGAAAGAACTTCATAGTAAAATTACCAAAAGATCCTTCCAAGGAGACAAGCCCTCCTTGAAGCTCCGCCTAACTCAAATACTAACACTAAACTAATGAAAGGGGGAGAGTGGTGCTCAAGGTGAGAATGTAACAATGTGATGTGTAGTGTGTTGTTGTGTGTGTCAATGTCTTACAAGGGAGGAGTGCCCCTCTTTATATAGTGGAGAGGAGGAAGGAATGGAGGGCTCTCCTTGCTTCGAGCTGTTCTTGGCGGGAACGAAAAGTTTGCACTACATGCAACCGCCTCTTGAAGTTCGCACCAAACCGCCCGGAGAAAGGGCGGGAACATTGGCGAAATATTGCGCCGACCGCCCATGAGTGGGCCGGCCGGCCTGGAGGCTGCGCCTCTCGGCCCCGGCCTTCTCTGTCGCGCGTTTTGTCGTCCATATGTTGGGCCTATGGTGGTGCATGGGCCAAATTGTGCGCGGGGTTTGGTCCTCTTTGCTCAATCCACTCCTTGGCGTCTTTTATTCAATGTGCTTCTTATTTATTTGGCGACTTTGTACTGCTTTCCACTTTTTATACCCGCAAAACATAATTTCTACGAATACAAGTGGAACTAGGTTAGAAGTAAAGGTATATGTAACATAAGTTTGCCCCTTTCTCATGAATTGGATATAAGTTGGTATAATATACTTGATAATGACCGCCAACACATGGGCCGGCCCAAAGACCGTGTGTGCTTGGCCCATGTATAATGAGCTTCGCCCGGCGGTGGCGTGGAATGCTCACCGCGCGCGCGTTCAGCGTCGACGAGGAGATAAAGAGGAAAAAGGAAGAAAGGAGAGTGGCCGGGAGCTCACCACGACCTCGGGAGGAGGAAGAAGACAAGCCGGATCACTTTGAGCTCCTAAACCCTAACTCTGTTGTTGCCAAAAATTCTCCCAAAAGTTGAATAAAACTTGAAAATCTCCAAAAATCAAAAGTTGCTCCATTTTTCAAGATCTACATTTTCACTTTTGAAAACATTTTCAAATTCAGCCTCCATTTTGAAATTTGAATTTTGGGCAACTTTGAGGTTTTTCTGGGATTTAAAATTACTTTTTAAAATTATATAGAAACTTGAAAAACTTCAAACACCAAAAATGTACACCTTGAAAAGATCTACACTTTTGCTTTTTGGAACCACCCCAATTTTTGAATAATTTTAAAACTATGGAAAAGGGGATTTAAAGGGGTCGGAATCTAGGGTTTTTCCGACACATGAAATAACACCTCATTTCAAACTTTTTCATACTAGAGCTCAACCAAACCTAAAATTAAACTTATTTTAGTGCAATGCATAATATTGTGAGCTAATATTGGATGCTTTACAATGCTCATGATGACATGGTAGGTTTTAGTAATAGTAACACCGGGGGTGTTACAAGGAAGGCCGACTCCAATAAGATGATCCCGACGTGCTCCTCCTCACATGCTCCGTCACTACGACATCTTTGGATTTAACACGTCGATGAGCCACGATGAAAAGAAGATGTCCGACCACTCGACAAAGCATCGATTCAGTCATCATCATCAATACTCCATCAAGGAAGGACGACATCACCTTCATACGTCTACCTCTCAAAGCACCTACATAAAAATCTAGCTTGGGGACGGCACCCCCGATTATCAAGATAAGTATCCCTTTACTTTTTATTTATTGCTTGCTCTTAAAAAAGTTATAAAAAGATGCATAATGTTTTAAATCAAATAAATGCTTGTCTTAGTTATATGCATGTTTTTTAAGGTGTGGTTAATAAGTTTAATGTTAGAATAAAGTTTGCTTTGGAAATGATGAATAGTTGCTCTGTTCTAAATTCTTTTTAGTACCTTGTTTTTTAATTTGAAATTCCTCCGATGTTTTGGATATTTTTGTCCCCTTTCAAATTTGCTCTACACCTGACTTGTGGGTAGCATACGCTTGATCTAAGTCCGGGTAATTGGGGGTATGATATGAGAGAGTCTGGGCTCCCTATTTATCTTGTCCTTCGTGAAACTATATCTCGAGATTTGTTTTTGAAAAGTTAAAAATCTTTCATGATGAGCTCTGTTTGGCGAGTGTTAAATTCCTACCAAAGCCATATTTATGATATTTAGATTAGGAAAACTTTTGAGTTACATACGTTGTTTGCTTTGGATTGAGTAGTTCAAGCTTTGTTGATACCTGTGAGAGTTCAGTCATGAAAAGACAAATTTTATCCACCCACCTTCCACTTACATTCATATGCATTGTTCCTATAATGGGGATGATCACAATACTATTCTTTTTCCATCTATATCCACTTTTACATGTTTCATTCCTACAGGAATAAACACTCCATAAAACTATAGGAAGCCCATGTTTATTTACTCCAAATATCTTTGTTATGTCTCAAAAGTTTATCGATTGGAAAGAGAGTTGGGTTTTTGCTAAAAAAAGAGAAGAGAGTAAAAAGGACAAGTGTCCACAATAAAACAATGGGTACTTAGATGCCCGCCTCTACGAAAGAAAAAGAAAAGTATGCAGCCCAAAAGTTCTCTCAATTTCCAAGTTTCAAAAGAGAGATTTGTTTATATCTTTGAAGGAGTAAAAGTAGAATTAGTTTATACACCTATCCACCATATTCTCTACACATCTTTGTCTTTGTTATTGGACTGGTGAACTCTCTATGGATCCATTGTTTGAACTGCAATATATCCTTTTGCAGATATGCAATATTATTTAAGAGTGCCACTCCTATGAGCTCCACATAAGCCATATATTTAGAGAGAGTGAGTAAGAGAGAGATGAGAGAAGGCTTAATGTACTCACCCTTATTCCACAAATACCACATATCCAAGAGAGAAGGTATAACACTATTAATGCCTAGTGAGGATCCATAAATACCACATATTGAGGGATTGAGAGTGCCATTCAATATAGAGCTCGAGTTTTATTTGAAAATTTATGAAAACTTCAGAATATCGGTGATCGAAGACTTGAGGCATAGTGCTTGACTTAATTGTTCTGTCTTTCAATTATTCAAGACCCAAGTGAGTAAAAGCACCATAGTTTGGTAATAAGGGTGAGTTTGAAGTCGAATAAGTTTATCCGATTATTAGTAGAGTTTCTTTTTAAAAGCATGTGTACTCTGCAGAAGAATAAAAGTATCGTAGCAACTCCTGATTCAAGTTTGTCTTATAGTATATATATGTTTTGCTAAGGGACAAGCAAAAGGTAAGCTTAGAGGAGCTTGTTGATGGTAGTTAACGTCAATTTTTTAGCATGAAATGATAGATCATTTGAGAACAAAAACAATAGAAGATAGGGTTTATACTAATGATTTCCATGAGATTTGTTGCACACTCGTTTTGTAGGTGAACTGAAAAAACAAATAGAATCTGAGAGAAAAAAGAAGAAAAGAGAAAAACGAGAAGAAAAGGACCAAACCCAGGCGATTAGTATAAATTTTAGGGGTCTAAAAGATAAAAGAAGACAGCTCCACGAAGGCTACGCCCCACATGTCGGGATGTGGGGCCGGGCGGCCCATGTGTGGGGCCATGCGGCACCTCCCCTGGCTCGCCACGTATCTTGCTTACGGAACCTTCCCCAACCGGCCTAAGGAGTAGATCTGGCCCAATCAAGTCGGTTTGATCCAAGGGCCGAGATTTATCCCACCAGCCTATATAAGCAAGGGCAGGCCCCCCCCTGAAACCCTAATTCATTATTCATCTCATCTCATTGATTAGAGAGAGGTCCCAATGTAAGGAACTCTCTCTCTTCAATGTAGATCTAGGATTAGACTCTTCAATGTAATAGATTAGATCTAGTTGAGAGTTAGGGAGAGCGGAGCTGTGCTCCGGTTCTGGAGAGTCTTCAGAGTTTGGTATGTCTTTGTATCTATTCTCTACAAGACTTATGCTTTAATATATTTATCTTCTCTATTTACTTTTATGCCTTTCATTTATATATGTTTAGTATAGTGTTTATGCATTGCATGAGATCTTTGCTCGTATTGAGTGCTCTAGTTATTCGGGTAGCTAGATTAGTAATTCATAGTTTAGACATGGTGTTTAGACTATAGGTTACCTGAGGTTGCGCTCAATCCTTCGGTTAGTTGTGGTAGCCTCGGGGTGACGGCTACGTAAGGCCTTTCTTATCCACCACGTTAGGATTGATGTTCGTAGAGCTTTTTGGCAGCCTTCCCCCAACTAACCCTTCCTAGTCTTTCTCGAGAGTTGGAAAGGTCTTTGCTACTCCAAAGTGTATTTGTATGATTGCTATATCTATCCATACTTGGTACCTTAGAACCAAAGTAATAGAGAAGTAGTTAGGAACCTTTGTCTCTCGATGTCCTCTTGATTAGCTAAGCTACTCATTTATCATAGTATCCTTTAAGTATGTTCTTATTTTATGCTTTATTATTTATAGTATTATTTATATTTATCATTTATCACTTACCTCTCTTTAGTCTAGTTGGTTTGCTAAGTTCGCGAGATACATGATTGTGAGTTATTAGAATTCTTTACCATTAGCTTCCCTATGGATACGATACTCTAGAATACTCACCTAGGGAAAAGCTATGATGGTGTTACGTATGGCGCTGCGTAAGCCTTCATATTCTTTTAGCTCTTAACAAACATCAACAAGATCACATAATGATCAATCAAAAGGTAAACTCCCGGCTCAATCCAAACAAAGCTTCAACAACAAAATCAGCCAAAGAGAATAAAATAGTGGAACAGATGATGTAGAAAATAACCACACGGCGATTAAAAGGACGGCACGACGCCAGGCCACCGCCCAAACCTCGATTCGCGTGTGCGGCGACAATCAATTTCAGCACCCAGGCCTCCAAAGAGCTCGAAGACGGCTCCGGCCCGACCAAAGAGCTCGCCCAGAGAGCTCCCTCGTCGTACCCCATCGCATCCAACAACTCTGCAACAATCTCCTACGGGTACATGTGGAGCGCATCTCTGCGTCATCGGCATGGCCGCCCCTCCCATACCGAAGAGACGGTTTCCAACTACGATCGAAGACAGGGCGACACTTGCTCATCGCCCAGACCGGGATTCCCGCGTACGACGACGACCGGCTCCGCCGTCCAAAGCTACCGAGAGCTCGAAGAGAGCTCCTGGCCAATCAACGAGCTCGCTCGGAGAGCTCTTTCACCTACCCACCGCTCCATGGCTCCTTGTTCTACCCACTCTCGCCTCAACTCAGAGAGCTCATATGTCCTGCTCCCCTTGCCACTATAAAAGGAGGGGCAGGGCTCTCAGTTGAAGGGAGACGGAGGCAAGAACAACACGCTCAAGCTTCCACCTGCAAACACCCTCACTCACCCTCATATTGGCACTAGCCTCAATCACAGAGACTTGGGAGCCCGCTCCCTCTCTCGATCCGCTTGTACGCACCCCGGTACGAGCGTTTGAGCTCGGATAGTGATCACTTGGACTAGGGAGCCTGATCTTGCCCGAAACCGGTATAAACATTGTGTCATTGTCTCTAGAGCTAGGCCATTCGGAGAAACGCACTAGCCCGGTCGATTCATTGTGACGGTGGTCGCCGCGATATCGGACCCACGGCAGTTGGCGCGCCGGTAGAGGCGGCGGTGCGACGATCTTCCGCTTTCGATGGCTTCTTCCTCGTCACCGCCCGGCCGGAGCGCCCGTGCTGCGCCGGCGCTGCCGACTTCACCGACGCCGGCCCGGAGAAGTCCCTCGTGGGAGCCGTCTTCGCCCGCCCGATGCGGCGTGAGGACATCCCAGCGGCGCCTCCGTGGCGCCACCGACTCCGTCCTCGCCGACATGGGGCGGGGCCCGTCGAGCCCGCCCGATCCCATCCGCGGTGGCGGACCGCTTCTTCCCGATCAAGGACCTCCTCCCCGACATCTTGGGACGCGAGCCCACGTTTGCTCTCTTCCGTGATGTCACCTTCTCCATCGCTAACGTCGTCCTCCCGGCTCGCCGGTGAGGACGCACTGTCGGTGGACGAGTTCACGGTGGCGTATGCCAAGATGTACCCGACGGGCAGCCGGGTCTCCCCGCTTTTGGGGCGATGAACCCCGGCGAGACCGCGATCCGCGGCTTCGAACTCGCCCTTGACGGGATGAGCCTCACGGATCGTGACCCCACGCGCGGTGTTACATGTGCCACACCCCGAGGGGCGCTCAATAGCCATCCTTCCAGCGACTCGAGCATACGCCTCGAGCTCCCGCCCGGCCCGCGGACCCGCCCGTCGATCGCGTCAAAGCCCGACTGGAAGAACTCGAAGAGCTCGAGCGCGGCGCGGCTTCAGAGCGCCAAGCCCTCCTCGCTGAACAAGGGGGACGAGCGCCGTCACGGGCACGAGCTCAAGCTCGGGATGTCCGTGATCGCATCAACCGCGATGACGACGTCGAGCAGCTCCCGCCGGTGTTCGGAAGAGCTTCCCAGAACCTGGCGGCCGCCGCGTTGCTCTTGCGCAAATTCCCGGTCCCCGAGGACCCCGGGCACGCCGAACCCACGAGCAAGTCAAAAGCTCGTGGCGGAGGCAGCGGTGCAGCGGCGGCGAGCTCCGCGTCTCATCGACGGCTTCAAGAAGAGCACGAGGCCTCCCTCTCATCCCGAGGTTCACGCGACGACGAATCGGCGAGAACCGCGCGACGCGCGTGACACCATCAACGCCCGACGAAAGGCGGAGGCCCGCGCACACAAGAACGCCCCCGAGACAACGAACAGCACCACCACGACGACGGCGGAGAAACGCCCCGCCGCACGCAAAGCGCCACGGCGGGCGGCACGACAGCGGGGAGGACAAGAGTCGCAGCCCGACGCCGTACAAAGGCGCGAGCCCGTCGCCGGCGGGACCGCCGCCGTCCGAGCTCAAGCTCAAGGCGGCCCAAGGCGTTCGCTCACGCATCCACGGGCCCCGTTCCCTTCACGCTTCGAGCTCCGACCTCGGTGCAGAAGTACAACGGGGAGGCGATCCGCCACGTGGTCGGAAGACTATCGCCTCGGGTGCGGGCCGGCGGCGCCGACGGCGACTACTTCATCATCCGTAACTGCCTCTCTATCTTGCGGACTCATTTCGTTCTGGCTCGAGCACCCGCCGCAGGCACCATCCGCGGCCCGGAGGACCTTCGCGACGTCTTCGTCGGGCAACTTCCGGGGCACCTACGCCGAGGCCAAGCACGACTGGGACTTGCGCGGATGCAAGCGAGAAGAAGGGGAGAGTGCAGCGACTACATCGGCGCTCCAAGCTCGCAACAACCTCTCCGAGGCTTCCGACTCGAGAGATCATCACCGCGTTCACCTACGGCACCGCTTGCGAGAACCTCATCCGCAAGCTCGGCGTCAAGAAGCCCAAGTCCGTGAAGGAGCTCCTCGACCTCGCCACCAGGCATGCCGAGGGAGACGACGCCGTCTTCGCCGTCACGGGCAAGGGCAAGCCCAAAGACGACGACGCAGGGTGCGGACGGATCCGGCTCCCGCCCCCGCAGGAAGAAGAACAAGCGCCCCAGCGGCGGCGGCGACGACGAGGAGTTCGTCGCCGTCGCGGATAAGCGCCCGACACCTCCCAAGGGAGCGAAGGGCATCGTCAACAAGGAACACCGACAAGATGCTCGAAGCCCGCCCGCATCACGAAGGTCCCATCGAGGCACAAGATGAAGGGACTGCCGGCTCCGAAGAAGCACGTGATGGGCACGGCGAAGGCGGCGGCGGCAAGGGCGAACGGCGAGCCCACGCCGCGGCGAGCTCGAGGGCGGCGACGGCGGCGGCGTCTACATCGAGGACGGCGCCGCCAACGTTGTCTTCGGTGGGGCTCCGGGCCACGAGTCCAAGCGCCGGCGAAGCTCAAGCGCCGCGAGGTCCTCTCTTCACCGAGCTGCGACACCCACCTACCTCAAATGGTCGAGCTCGGCGATCACCGCCCGACAAGGCGGATCACCCCGGCATGTCCCGCACCGGGGAGATACCCGCCGTCGTCGATCCCATCATCGGCACCAAAGCGCCTCGGTAAGGTGTTGATGGACGGGGGTAGCGGCCTCAACCTCCTCTACGTCCATGCGCTCCAAGCCCTTGGCATCACCAAAAGCGCGCCTCCGCCCTTCGCCGGACCGATCCACGGCGTAGTGCCGAGGAAGCAAATGATCCCCTTCGGGCGGATCGACCTCCCCGTCACCTTCGGCACCCGGACAACTTCCGTAAGGAGGTCCTCACGTTCGAGGTGCTCCCCCTTGAAACGCCTACCACGCGCTCTTGGGGCGGCCATGTTATGCGAAGTTCATGGCCGTTCCCAACTACACCTACCTCAAGCTCAAGATTCCCGGGCCCAAAGGGGTCATCACCGTCGACTCCACCTTCGACGCAGCGTTCGGGCGAAAAGGCCGCCGCCGTCGATGCGCCCGGCGCCGCGATCGAGATCCAGCAGATTGCCGAAGATGGTGGCACGGGCGATCGCGCAGGATGCCCCGAGCTCAAGAGGGCTGCGAGCACGAGCTCGTCACGAGGAGCTCAAGCAGCTCGGGGGTCGAGCTCATCCGATGAGCTCAACAAGGCCGCGGCGCGCGTTCGAGGCGAGAAGGACGCTAAGGAGATAAAGGTCGATAAGGATGGGCGCACCCTCTGCGTAGGGGTCGAGCTCACTCTAAATAGGAAAGCGAGCTCGTCGACTTCCTCCGCGAACCTCGATGTGTTTGCGTGAGAGCCTCGGACATGCCCGGCATACCGAGGGAAGTCGCCGAGCACTCCTTGAACATTAAACCCGGCTCGGCCGGTGAAGCGAGGCTTAGACGTTTCGACGGCGATCGACGCCAAGCGATCGCCGAGGAGATCGATAAGCTCTTAGCCGCGGGTTTATCAAGGAGGTGTATCATCCCGAGTGGATAGCCAACCCTGTTCTAGTCAAGAAGAAGAATGGGAAATGGAGAATGTGTGTTGATTACACGGGTCTCAACAAGGCGTGCCCAAAGGATCCGTTTCCTTTGCCGCGCGATCGACCAAATTGTTGACTCCACCTCCGGGTGCGAGACGCCTGTTTTCGGCGCCTACTCCGGTTACCACCGGATAGCGATGAACGAGCTCGACCAGCTCGCCACCTCCTTCATCACTCCGTTTGGTGCATTACCGTTACGTAACAATGCCCTTCGGTTTGAAGAATGCGGCGCGCCACCTTCGTGAGGTGCATGCGAAAGTTTTCAAAGAGCTCCTCGGAAAGCTCGTGGAAGCTTACGTCGGCGACATCGTTGTCAAGACAAAGCACTCGAAAGATCTCATCGGATCTCGAAAAGGTCTTCGCCAAGCTCCGGCGGTTCGGCGTCAAGCTCAACCCGAAAATGCGTCTTCGGGGTCCCGCGAGGAAGGCGCTTTCGGCTTCATCGTCTCCGGCGAGGCATTGAGGCCAACCCGAAAAGATCGCCGCCATCACAAACATGGGGCCGATCAAGAACGTCAAATGCGTGCGCGACTCACGGGCTGTCTCGCGGCGCTAAGTCGATTCATAGCTCGACTCGGGGTGCGGAGCCTCCCGCTTTACAAGTGGCATAAGAAGAAGGCGGCGTTTCTCCTGGACCGACGAGGCCCAGCAAGCTCTCGACTCGCTGAAACAGCTCCTTGCTAGCCCGCCCGTGCTCGTCGCTCCCGCAGCCAATGAGCCCATCCTCCTCTACATCTCGGCCACCTCGAAGGTGGTGAGCACCGCACTCGTCATCGAGAGAGAGGAGGGGCACGCGCTCAAGGTGCAGCGTCCGGTCTACTTCATCAGTGAGGTCCTTACCGACACCAAGACTCGCTACACACAGCTCGAAAAGCTCGTGGTACGGCGTTCATCGATCACCCGGCGCAAGCTCAGACACTACTTCGACTCCCACCCGGTCACCGTCGTCTCCAAGTACCCTCTTGGGGAGGTCATCCGCAGCCCCGAGGTTACGGGCCGCATGGCTAAATGGGCAATCGAGCTCATGGGAGCTGAAATTGTCTATGCGCCTAGGGACGCCATCAAGTCTCAAGCCCTGACGGACTTCGTCGCAGAGTGGACCGAGATCGAGCAGCCACCCAGCCGGCGATATCGAGTCTTCGGGTCACGCACTTCGACGGATCGGTGAAGAAGTACGGAGCCGGCGTCGGCCTCGTCTTCACTTCTCCTAAGAAGGTGCGCATGAAGTATTCGATACGCCTGCACTTCCCCGCCTCCAACAACGTGGCCGAGTACGAAGCGTTGGTGAATGGGCTCCGCATCGCGCGCGAACTCGGCATCCGGCACCTCGAGGTCCGGGGGGACTCCGAGCTCGTCAAGAACCAGGTCATGAAAGAAGTCGACTGCGCTAACCCAAAGATGATCGCATACCATCAGAAGGTCCGCGAGCTCGAGGAACACTTCCACGGGCTGGAGGTCAACCACGTCCACCGCAACCTCAACAACGATGCCGACGTCCTCGCCAAACTCGCATCAGACCGCCTGCCGGTTCCCCCGGGAGTCTTCATGCATGAGCAACGCAAGCCTTCGATACGGCTCAAAGAGGAGCCCGCTTCGGCGGGCGTGAGCTCGAGCTCCTCGAGGCCGGACCCCATGGACATCGATGTCCCCGGGGGATCGAACTCTCCTGATCCGAAGGCCTGCCTAGTTGCAAGCTCTTCGGGCGCGGGCTTGGGGGCTGGCCGGGCCGGCTCGTTTGAGCCGAGCCCGGTCATCCCGAAGCCGGACTGGCGCATCCCGTTGCTGCGGTGGCTAAAGGAAGGCAAGCTCCCCCCGGGGCAGGAGGAGTCACGGCGACTAGCCCGAAGGGCCAAGGCCTTCGCCCTTGTGGGAGAAGAGCTCTACCGGCGCGGGGCGAGCGGCATCCTTCAGCGCTGCATCACCACCGAACAAGGTGAAGAACTCGTCAAAGAGATCCACGCGGGCGAGTGTGGCCACCACGCAGCACCGCGAGCTCTTGTCGGGAAAGCTTTTCGCCAAGGCTTCTACTGGCCGACCGCCGTCGCCGACGCCACCCAGGTCGTCCGGCGCTGCGAGGGCTGCCAGTTCTTTGCCAAGCAGACGCACCTCCCGGCCCAATCCCTCCAGACGATCCCCCTCACCTGGCCGTTCGCGGTCTGGGGCCTCGACATGGTAGGACCACTCCAGAGGACTACCGGAGGATACACGCACCTCCTCGTCGCCATCGACAAGTTCTCCAAGTGGATCGAGGTCATGCCCATCGCGCGGTGCCGAGCTGAGGAGACCGTCAAGTTCTTCACCGGCATCATCCACCGCTTTGGGGTCCCGAACTCGATCATCACTGATAATGGCACCAATTTCGTGGGGGAAGTCTTCATCGACTGGTGCAGCGATCACGGCATCCGCGTCGACACAGCTTCTGTCGGCCACCCCCAGACCAATGGACAGGTAGAGCGCGCTAATGGGATGATCTGCGCAGGCGTGAAGTCCCGCATCTTCGGGGGGAGGCTAAAGAAATACGGCTCGTCGATGGCTCGCCGAGCTCCCCGCGGTGGTATGGAGTCTCCGCACCACACCCAGCAGAGCCACCGGACGGACCCCGTTCTTCCTCGTCTTCGGGTCCGAAGCGGTCCTCCCCACCGAGCTCGAATACGGCTCACCCCGAGCTCGAGCTTTCGACGAGCGCAACAACCAAGCGCTGCTCGAAGACGCCGCCGACCAGCTCGACGAGGCTCGCGACATCGCGCTCATCCACTCCGCCAAGTACCTGCAATCCATGCGACGTTATCACGAGCGACACGTCAAGGGGCGAGCCTTCAGCGTCGGCGATCATGTCCTACGACGAGTCCAGAGCTCGAAGGACAAGCACAAGCTCTCCGCCCCATGGGAGGGTCCTTTCACCATCGACCAAGTGTTGAGGCCGGGCACATACAAGCTCAAGGACCACCAGGGACGAGTCCTCACCAACGCATGGAACATCGAACAGCTACGTCGCTTTTACCCTTAAGATGTACTTCGAAACTTTATAGCTGCAATAGCTCAATAAAACACCAATTCGATGCAAAAAACTGTGCAAGCATCTCGAATTCGCACCCTAAGCTCAACCGAAACTAAGCAACGACAGGCCCTTGCCCAGGCAAAGGCCTGTCCTTGCTCGGGGGCTACAGGGAATGGGGGGCACACCCCATCGTTTCAACACACCATTTTTTCGCAAAAGTTCACGAGCTTAGAGCTCAGCAACGAGCTCATACTCGAGAACCCATGCTCTCCCCTTTCGGCCCAAACGATGTTTCGAAACGACTAAGTCCTGAGCTCAACGAACTTAGAGCATGGCGCAACTGCCTGACAACCTCCCGCGCCCCGGCCGGCGAGAAACGGCCCGCCACTCGGCTCTTCAAGTCACGAGCTCACAAAAGTCAAACTAGAAACTGAGTGCGGCAAAAGGGGAAAGACGCTTTCCATTAACAACAGCACATGCTTTCATGAGTTTTTACAAAATGCCTCGATTACGAGGACTTAGAAACTTCTACCCCTATGCAGGTGGAGAGACCCGACCTAGCGGCTATTAGGCGGGAATGTCCTCCGCGGCACCCTGCTCCTCGGCAAGCTTCTCGCTGCTCCATCCCCACCGGTAGGGGCTCGAAGACTTCAAGCTCCTCGGCGGCGAGCTGAAGAGCTCGGCGCAGAAGCTCCGCAGGTGGTGGCCTCGGCGGCGGCCAGCCTTTCCGCTCGGTGTCGGCGTCGTCGACGCCCGGCGCCCACCCCGTTTTCACGAGGCCGACCTCGAAAGCGAGGGTAGTGGGAGAAGCGGCGACGCTGACGCCTTGTGGACCACCGGTGGCGTCCTCCGTCACCTTGCGCGGGAGGGCCGACACCCGCGTGAGCGGTCCGCCGCCTCCTCCACGCCAAGGACATCACGGGCGTCATCCACCATGGACGCCAAGGCTCCCCGCGCGCTCCGAGCTCGGCCTCCTCTACGGCCTTGGTCGCACGCGCCTGGAGGGCTTCGACCTCCTTCCGCGCATCGACGAGGTCGTTGGTGCGCTGCTTCAAGTCCGCCTCCTTCTCCTGCAGCGCGAGCTGCGTGTTTTGCAAAGAGGCCTCGGCAGAAGCCAGCTCCCGGACCTTGTCCTCGACCTCCCGGGCCGCTTTCAGGGACTTCTCTTTCTCCCCTGCAAGGCAAGAAGACGGCTCAGCACAAGAGTCACCGCGGCTCAAAAACCAAGTCGAGAAGCAGTCGCCCGCTTACTCCACAGCTCAGAGTAGAGCCCCTGCTCGTTGTGCCAGAAGTTCTCATTCTCGGCGTTGAGCCGGTCCCTCTCCGCGATTGTCGCATGGCAACAGCACCACATTTCGGCGGCCTCGCGGTCATACGCTGAGGTCCCGCCGGCGAGGACGATCAGCCCCAAACACCGAGAAGACAAAGAAGCAAGATAGGGGTGAGAACACTCACCCGCGAGCTCGGCGTCGCGCTGACGGAGGCACTCGGCGGTCTCCGTCTTCTCCTTGTAGAGGGACTCCGCCCTCCGCTCAGCTGCCGAGCGCTCAAGATCTTTGTCCTCGAGCAAGCGGCGGAGGCCCTCGAGCTCCCCTTGCATCTTCTCGCGCTGCAGCCTGTGGGCGCGCTCGAGCTCCTCCTCTCGCCGGGCCGCCTCCTTCGGAGCGGCTTCAGCCCCATCCTGTCTTTGCCGGGAAGCCCGGCCCTCCGCGTCGCGAATGAAACGATGGCGTCCTCCGTCGGACGCTCGAGGAACCGGTGTTGAAGGCGTGTCGCGCCGAGTTCTTCTCACTCCGGCCCCGCGCACAGCCCGCCCGACCTCGACGGAAGCGGCCCGCCGAAAGCCGCGCCCGGCTGGTTGTACCCCCGAACGAGAGTCACACCTCGAAAAGCGCAAATGCGTGAGCGACTCGGGGAGACACAAAGAAAGGCGTCTGATGTCGTGACGGCTTCAAACCTGCGCGAGGCGGAGCACGCACACCGGATCCTCGGAGGGCGTAGGCTGCTGCGGCGCCATCGGGACATAGCGCGGCGGAAGAACAGTGTCCACGCCCGGCTTGGTGGGGACGCTTTGCGCGCGCGACAACGCCACGGACACCGGGACGCCGTCCATCATGACCCTCGGGTGGCGATAAAGGGTACCCCAGGGGGGACCCGGCAACATCTCCGAGACCAGCTCCGACGGACCCTCGCGGCCCGGCCCAGCGATCCTCGGCACCTCCGCCATCCCTTCATCATCGGAGACATTGATGACGGGATGCTCCACGGCGGTCTCTTCGGTCCGGTGATGGATCTCGGGCTCTCGCTCGGCCTCCCCGGTGAGCCTCCCGGCATTAGGGCCTCTCCGGAGACCGGCCGTTCCGTCTCCGCCGCCACCGGGGGCCCACGGTGGCAGGCGCGGACGCTCCGAGGACGCCCGGTTGGAGCTCCTCGTCGAGCTCAAAACCGTCCTCGGCGCTGGCTCACGGGGGACGGCTGACGCCGATGAGGGGCCCGGCGGCGGCGGCTCCCTCGTGGACAGCCGAGGCGGTGGTCGGCAGCGCCCCTTGAACGGGAACAACGCCATCATCGTTGAACCCGCCGCCGAGCTTCGCCGCCATCATCCGCCACCGCCGCCGAGCTTGTTCCCAACGCTTGAGCTCACCGCCCCGCGTCGCGGAAGCTCACCGACGAGCTGAAGCCCGCCGACGCCGAGCTCATTATCGGCGGCGCCATGGTGCTCACCGCACGCTCCCCGAGCTCACACCGGCCGTCGACGCGCGCCGGTCCGCGGGCGCTTCTCGGATACTGAGGCCGCCCGGGCGTTGTTCGTCGGTTCTATTCTATTTTAAATGGCATGGGTGGCCACGTGCGGATCGACCGAGAACGGGTCCTGGCTTTGTTTGTATGCGCCCGGTGAGAAAACCGAGTGATAGATCGGTGAAGATGGTGCTTTTGGGTTATCCATAAGGTACCAAAGGCTATAGGATGAGGATGTATGATCCCGACTCAAAGAAGTTTGCAAGTTAGTGGAGATTTCAACTTTGAAGAGAACACAAAGGCTGCTATTTGGAGCGAAGTTGTGACCGCCATCAAGACAGACCTGAACTCTTCATCGAGAATTTCAGTCATCAGAGCCCAAGTAACAACAGATCTTGAGCAAGGTAGTCCACAATCCGGGGCACCTAAGCCAGCATCACCACCATCTGCGCGAGATGGTTCCATTGTTTGGGTGTCCCCAATTACTCAACCCCACACATTCGGGTGATCTAGTACACTGCGGGGGCACTTCGGAGTGGTATTTTACTTAGGTTCCAATATGGTGACTTGGACTTCATAGAAACGAAGGTGGTGACCTTGTCTTCGTATGAAGCGGTATATGTTGCAAGCGGCGGCGGGAGCTTGTCAAAGGGTATGGCTCAGTATGTTGGTGACTGACATGATAGGCAATGAGGTTCGAAGTTCGGACTTCCCATTGTCAACAAATTTGTGGAATGAAACTTCCGAAAAAATGAAACGCTTATTTTCTATTGCGCGGATGCAAATTTGTGGAGAAAACATGCTAACTCGTGCTCAACTTGGTATACTTGTTGAGTAGCATGGTGGGAGAAGTTCGCGACAACGACATGATGAAACCGGCGGGCGAGCTGCGCGGACGGGAGGAGCGTCGGTCGGTGTGCGTCGGACGCGGGGTTTTCAACCCCGGCGTCCGGCGTGTGGTGTAGAGCGGCTGGCGTCGCAGCGCGATGGCCGCGTCTCGACGCCACGTCGGCAGCGTCCGAGGGGTGCGCCGGACGCAGCCCAGCGCGCCTGCGTGGGGGGGCATCGCGTCGGAAGCGGGCGCCGGACGCCACGCCTGAGGCGGGGCGCGCGTGAACGCGTCTCGCGCGCGCCAGCGCAGCCGGTAGCGCATCCGGCGCATCTTGCGAGAGCGTGTTCAGCCCCCCAACGGCTCTATTTGTTTGGGGGCTTATATATACTTGTGTGGCCGGCTCTTGCTCTCTCTCTTGGACATTTTGATTCATCCTAACATACTTTGAGTTGAGCCAACCCTCACCCACTCTCTCCCACTTGCTTGTGAGCACATTCTTGAGAGATTGGTGGTGATTCAAGTGCATTGCTTTGAGAGTTGTATTTAGAGGCACTTGAGGGTCGTCGTTGCCGGTGGTTTCTTGTTGCTCTTGGAGAGCACCACTCCTAGACCGGCTCGGTGATTGTGGAGGCGTTGGCAAGAGTTGGAGATTGTTCTTGGCCACCTCCGGTTGATTTGTGAGGGGTTCTTTGGCTTATTCCCCGGCGGAGCGCCAAAAGCCACTCTAGTAAATTGCTTTCGTGTCATTGAGCTACACACTTGTGCGTGGTGCCTTGAGAGCCTCGAGGAGGCCGGCATTGGCAAGGGCACCGCCAATCCCAAGGACCATCAAGGTGTTGGTCGACACAACGAGGACGTAGCCACCGTGCGTATGTGAACCTCGGGATAAATTGATTGTCTCATTGTCTTGGTGATTGGCTCCTTCATTATATTGTTGTTGATCTTATTCTTCATGGTGATTGGATCATTGCCCCTACACGCCGGTATAACAAGCTTTCCTCTCTTGCATTTACTTTCCTAGTTTATCTTGAGTAGAGAGCTAGCTTGTGCTTCAGAGGTGTTCTTGCTAGCATAAGGCTTATCTAGGTTTGCTCACTAGATAGAGTAGTGACATAGCACTTGTGTGACATAGAGATCATAGTATATATCAAGAATTGTCACTAGAAGGCTTGCAAGACATTAGAGCTAGCGCAAACCACATTAACGCCTTTTGTTTTACTAATCGGTTTGCTAAGTGACTCTGTAGATTTTTTAAAAGGCTATTCACCCGCCCTCTAGCCATCTAGAACCTTACAAGTGGTATCAGAGCCGTGGTCACCGTGTTTGCAAAGCTTAACATCCTTCGGTGCAAAATATAGCTCATGTTGTGTTCAACTATGTTGGGGGAAAGCCTCCGTTCTTTGATGAAGTCAAGAAATTTGATCATTGGAAGAGAACCATGAGAATGTACTTGGGATCAATCAATGACCAAGTATGGGATGTCACCGAGAAGGACTATGTCATTCTTGACACCACCAACCTCACTCCCACCGACAAGGCCAACAAGCAAAGCAACACAATGGTATTGAACACTCTCTACAATGGCATGGATGTTAAAGTATTCGAAGACATCAAGGATCTAGAGAGAACAAATGAAGTGTGGGAGAAGTTATGTGAGACCTATGAGGGCACAAAAGTTGTGAAGAGTGTCAAGCTTTATATGCTCAAGAGTGAGTTTGAGAACTTCAAAATGAAGAAAGATGAGAGCATCCCGGATATGTTCCATAGGCTCCAAGTCATAGTGAATGATCTCAAGGCATTGGGTGTGAAGACCTTGGATCGTGACTTTGGGCACAAATTCTTGATGTGCTTGCCCAACAAATTTAGTGTGTTGAGAAAAATCTTGTTTAGAGGAGCATTGGATACCATGTCACCTAGTGAAGTACTTGGTGAAGTCTTGACCGATGAGCAATGTGAAGCTAGTGGTGATGAGAAGGAAGATGACAAGAATAAGAAGGTTGTGGCATTCAAAGCCGCCACCTCATCCAAGGCAAAGGGCAAGGCCAAGGCACAAGAAGAAGAAGAAAATGAGGAATATGTAGACTTGGACGAAATTGATCAAGAATTTGATATGTTTGTGAGAAAGTTTAGCAAAGTCTTGAAGAACAAGAGGAAGGGCTTTGGCACAAGAAAGATAAGTGATTCATCCAAGAGAAGTGATGAGCCAACGCTATGCTTTGAGTGCGATAGTCCCAACCATGTGCTAGCCAATTGCCCAATCAAGAAAGAGAAGGAAAAGAAGAAGGGATACAAGAGTGGCAAGATGGACAAGAAGAGCAAGAGTATGATTTGTGGGGTTCGATATTTAGGATACCCCAACCAATCAAATTAAGGCCCCCGACACCATGTCTCAGTGACAACGCCAAGGAGCCTCTCCTCCGCCCCGCACAAGCTCCCCCGAGCCAAAGGGACCCGCACCGAGGATGGCCATTACCGGTGATCCCCTCGCCACGACCAAACTCTCTCGAACTCGAGCTCTCGAAGAGGAGACCTCGCTCCGTCCCGCCGAGGTCCCGGCTGAGAAACCTCTACAATGATCCACGTGCGCGAGCTCTCCAAATGGGACCTCTTTCCGCCCCTCGCTCGAGCTCGAGCTCGCCGAGCCGCACGATGGCGTCCGAGCCAACGAGCTCGTCCCCAGGCGTCACGCGAAGACCGCAAGTACGGGAGTCGGCCAACCACCGCCCGACGGGCAATCGAGCCACGCGAGGGAACAAGTGGACAATGAGGCATTCCATCACCACCTCTCCATACCCCATCGACTACAACAGCGTCACCACAGTGCACTCCTGTACAGACGACGTATCGCGCACCTCCTCATCCGCGGTATGGCCATGCCCACGACGACGAGACCGGGTTCCAACTACGATTGGGGGCGCCACGACGCCCGACCTCCCGCCCGAACCGGGATTAGCGCACGGCGACGACCGATTTCAACAACCGAAGCCGCCGAGAGCTCGAAGAGAGCTCCCGGCCAATCAACGAGCTCGGCTCAGAGCTCTCTCACCTACACCCGCTCTTAGTTCATTATTCCATCCACTCCCGCCTCGACCCGCAGAGAGCTCACGCGCCCGCTCCCTTGTTACTATAAAAGGAGGGTAGGGGGTCTCTGGGTCGAGCGCAGGACCAAGAAGAAAGCATTAGTCTTCGCCACTCATCCCACTTGATATTGGCACTTGCCTCAATCTTATAGACTTGGGAGCCCGATCCTCTCTCATTTTTGTACGCACCCCGGTATGAGCGTTTGAGCTCGGATAGTGATCACACCGACTAGGGAGCCTGATCTCGCCCGAACCAGTATAAACCTTGTGTCATTGTCTCTAGAGCTAGGCCATTCGAGCACGATAGCCCGATATATTGTGACGGTGGTATTAGACCACGACCGGTTGGCGCGGTAGGGGGCGGCGCTAGTTTACGATCTTCCGCTTCGATGGCTTCTTCTTCGTCACCGCCCGACCGGGCGCCGTCTGCGCCTGGCGCCGACTTCACCCCGGCACCGGCCGAGAAGTCCCTCGTGAGCTGTTTTCGCCCGCCCGATGCGGCGTGAGGACATCCCCCGCGCCTCCGTGGGCCACCGACTCCGTCCTCACCAACATGGGGCAAGGCTCCAGCAGCCCGCGGAGTCCCATCATCGCGGGCGGCGGACCGCTCTTCGTCACGATCAGGACCTCCTTCCCGACATCTGGGGCCGCGAGCCCACGAGGCTCTGCCCGTGATGTCACCTTCTCCACGCTAACGTCGTCCTCCCGGCTCGCCCGGTGAGGACGCACTTGTCGGTGGACGAGTTCGCGGCGTCGAGACGCCAAAGATGTACCCAACGGCCAGCCGGGTCTCCCCTTTTTCGGGGCAATGAGCCCCGGCAAACCTCAGTCCTGAGCTCGAGCTCGCGCTCGGCGGATGAGCCTCATGGACTGCGACCCCACACGCCCGGTGCTACATGTGCCACACACCCCGACGGGCGCACTCGATAGCCGCCCTTCCGGCGACTTCGGAGCACACTCCTCGGCACTCAGCTGCGGTTGCCCGCGCGAGCCCGCGGTCGGCCGTGTCAAAACACGCCTGGACGAGCTCGAGGAGCTCGAACCGAGGCGGCTCGAGAGAAGCAAGCTCTTCGCCCGGCGGGAGAAGCGGCGGCCACGGCGTGAGTTTCTCGAGCACGGGACGTCCACGGCGCATCAACCGCGGCGACGACGGCGCCGAGCAACTCCCGCCGGTGTTCGAGAGCTTCCCGAACCCGCAGCCGCCCGGCGTTGCTCCCTGCGCCCGGTGTCCGGCCCCCCGAGGACCCCAAGGCACGCCGAACCCATGAGCAAGTCAAAAAGCTCGTGGCGGAGGCAGGCGGTACAACAAGCGGCAAGCTCCACGTCTCACCGACGACTTCAGGAAGAGCACGAGGCCTCCTCTCATCCCTAAGGTTCACGACGCCGACGGATTGGCGAGAACCGTGACGCACGCGTGACACCATCAACGCCCGACGAAGGCGGAGGCCCGCGCGGGCGAACGCCCCCGGGACGGCGGCAAGTACCACTACGACGACGGCTAAAAGCGTCCTCGCCACGTCTGAAAAGCGCGCGGGCGACACGACGGCCCGAGGAGGACAAGAGTCACAGCCCGACGCCCGTCGCGAAGACCGTGGAGCCCATCGCGGCGAGATCGCCGCCCGTTCGAGCTCGAGCTCGAGGCGGCCTAAGGCGTTTGGCTCACGCATCCCACGAGGCCCCGTTCGCTTCGTGCTTCCGAGCCCCGACCTCGGTACAGAAAGTACAACGGGAGACCGACCGGCCCGCGTGGTTGGAAGACTACCGATCTTAGGTGCCCGGCCGGTGGAGCCGACGGCGACTACTTCATCATCCGCAGAACCCGCCTCTCTACCTTGCGGATTCAGCCCGTTCTGGCTCGAGCACTGCCGAGGGCACCATCCGCGACTGGGAGGACCCGCACGATGTCTTCATCGGCAACTTCCGGGGGCACCTACGCCGGGCCGAGCACACGACTGGGATTTGCGCGGATGCAAAGCGAAGAAAGGGGAGAGCCCGCGCGACTACATCATCGCTTCTCCAAGCTCTCGCAACAATCCTCCGAGACCTCCGACTCCGAGATCATCACCGCGTTCACCTTCGGCACCACTTGCGAGAGCCTCATCCGCGAGCTCGGTGTCAGGAAGCCTAGGTCCGTGAAGGAGCTTCTCGACCTCGCCACCGGCCACGCCGAGGGAGAGGACGCCGTCTCCGCCGTCCGGGCAAGGGCAAGCTCAAGGCCGAAGACGAGGGCGCCAGGAGGACGGCTCCCGCTCCCACAAGAGGAAGAACAAGAAGAACAAGCGTCCCCGTGATGACGACGACGACGAGGAGTTCGTCGCCATCGCGGACAAGCGCAAGACCCCTCCGAAGGAAGGGAAGGGCTTCGTCCACAAGGAGCACTTCGACAAGATGCTCGAGGCCCCGTGCCCACATTGTTGGGAATATGCCCTAGAGATAATCATAGAGATGATTTGTATTCCTTCATTGTATCCATGATATATTATGTGTTCATGAATATCCATTAAAGACAACTTGTATTGATCAGCAATTATGTGAATTGTTTGTGAAACTCTTTTACTTGTTTGGTTATTCAATAATTGTCCCTGATCGGAGTTCATGTGAGAACACACATGAATATTAGATCAGCACACGTATTAGTTGATGACTATGTTTCACAAGTCATAGACATGGAGATGTCAAACTAATAGTGTGGGCACATGTATGACATGGGGGCTGGATCGAACCCGACATGAGATGTTATTATTATCTCTTTATACATCATGTACGTTATGTCCTTAGACCCGAGATTGTCGTATGTACTCAAGATGTGAAATGACCTACTTAGGGACTATCAAACGTTATCTCCGTTATTGGGTAGCTATAAAGGTGGTCTTCGGGTTTGTCGTGAAACATGCCGTGAGACATAGTCAATCAAGATGGAATTGCCCCTCTCCATGAGAGAGAGATATAACTCGGACCACTCGATTGATTGGATCAAGAAATGCATGGCCGTGCTTGGGTTAAGTGTTAACCCACGAGGTGGACCAAATATCGTGTGGCAAGGGAATGACGAGTATATGGTTTGTGGTGGTTCGCCTGATATGATCATTGCGTACACATGGGAGTTGGCACGCCTTGCTAGAGGCCTTTGTCAACTATTGGCCGAGTAGGAGTACTCAAGGCCATGTCTATGTGTGCGTGAGCCCATAGGGTCGCACGCTTAAGGGAAGAAGGCCTAATTCGGATTTGATTCAATTAGGCGAGGCTTAGGGTTACTAATGGGCCTCCAGCTCGGGAGCCCGTTAGAGACGCCTATAAATATGAGAGGTGGGCGCGGGGGCTGTGACCTAATCCAAGCCACGCCACTTTGGCAGCCGCCACGCCCCCGCCTCTTGCATCTCGCGGACCTAGCAGTCCGGAGGCGCATCGCTTCCTCCCCTCGTGACGTGTGGGATACCTCGGAGGTGCTGCATCCGGAGCACAAGGACGAACCGCGCACGAGGAGGACGGACGTGACGGACGATCACGCAATCGCACGACGCACCGCCGCGACGCGTACATCTACGTCGAGGGTCGACGCTTCCGCCGCACCTACGCGTCTAGTGGTAATCCCATGATCTATAACTAGCAGTAGATCCTTGGTTTATGGGTAGAAAATTTTCGTTTTCTGGCTAGCGTAGCGATCCCATATTCCTTCACACATCACGAGGGTCCCGTCAAGCACAAGATGAAGGACTGCCGGCTCCTGAAGAAGCACGTGATGGGCACGCTGAAGGGCGGCGGCAAGGGCGAGCAGCCAGACCGGGCGGCGGCAGAGCTCGAGGACGGTGACGGCGACGACGTCTACATCGAGGATGGCGCCGTCAACGTCGTCTTCGGCGGAGCTCCGGGCTACGAGTCCAAGCTCCAATAGAAGCTCACGCGCCGCGAGGTCCTCTTCGCCGAGCCTGCGACACCCACCTACCTCAAGTGGTCAAGTTCAGCGATCACCTTCGACAAGGCAGACCACCCCCGACATATCCGATACCCAGGAAGGTACCCGCCGTCGTCGATCCCATCATCGGCACCAAGCGCCCGGCAAGGTGTCTGATGGATGGGGCGCGCCTCAACCTCCCTACGTCCATGCACTCCAAGCCCTTGGCATCACCAAGGCGCGTCTCCGCCCTCGCGGACCGATCCACGGCGTGGTGCGAGTGGAAACAGATGATCCCGCTCGGGCGACCGACCTCCCGTCACCTTTGGCACCCCGACAACTTCCGCAAGGAGGTCCTCACGTTCGAGGTGCTTCCCTTTAGGAACGCCTATCACGCGCTCTTGGGACTAGGTGCTATGCGAAGTTCATGGCCGTCCCCAACTACACCTACCTCAAGCTCAAGATCCCGGGCCCAAAGGGGTCATCACCATCGACTCCACCTTCGAGCATGCTTTGCCGCGAGGCCGCCGCCCAAGACGCCGACGCCGCGGTCGATCGAAAGCAAATGCTGCCAAAGATGGCGGCTGGGCTAGCGCAGAGGATGCCCTCGAGCTCAAGAAGGCCGCGAGCACGAAGCTCGCACAACGAGCCTCAAGCAGCTCGGGGATCGGGCTCATCCGATGAGCTCAAAAGACCGCGGGCGCCTTCGAGCCCGAAAAAGACGCCAAGGAGGTCGAGGTCGACAAGGATGGGCGCACCCCTCCGCGTAGGGTCCGAGCTCACTCCTAAATAGGAAAGCGAGCCAGCCGACTTCCTCCACGCGAACCTCGATGTGTTCGTGGAGAGCCTCGGACATGCCCGGCATACCGAGGGAAGTCGCCGAGCACTCCTTGAACATTAAACCCGGCTCTCGGCCGGTGAAGCAGGCTTAGACGTTTTGATGACGACGACGCCAAGCAATCGAGGAGATAGATAAGCTCTTAGCCGCTAGGTTTATCAAGGAGGTGTATCATCCCGAGTGGATAGCCAACCCCGTACTAGTCAAGAAGAAGAATGGCAAATGGAGAATGTGCGTTGATTACACGGGTCTCAACAAGGCATGCCCAAAGGATCCGTTTCCTTTGCCGCGCATCGACCAAATTGTTGACTCCACCTCCGGGTGTGAGACACTCTGTTTTTTCGACGCCTACTCCGGCTACCACCGGATAGCGATGAACGAGCTCGACCAGCTCGCCACCTCCTTCATCATCACCCGTTTGGTGCATTCTGTTACGTAACGATGCCCTTCGGTTTGAAGAATGCCGGCGCCACCTTCCAGAGGTGCATGCAGAAAGTCTTCAAAGAGCTCCTCGGAAAGCTCGTAGAAGCGTATGTCGACGACATCGTTGTCAAGACAAAGCGCCGAAAGAGCTCATCCCAGACCTCGAAAAGGTCTTTGCCAAGCCCGAGAGTTCGGGTCAAGCTCAACCCCCGAAAAATGCGTCTTGGGGTCCCGCGAGGAAGTCGGCTCGGCTTCATCATCTCCGAGCGCGGCATTGAGGCCAACCCGAGAAGATCGCCGCCATCACGAACATAGGGCCGATCAAGAACGTCAAATGCGTCACGCGGCTCACGGCCGGTCTCGCGGCGCTAAGTCGTTTCATAGCTCAACTCGGGGAAGCGAAGCCTCCCGCTCTACAAGTTGCTGAAGAAGACCGAGCGCTTCTCCTGGACCGACGAGGCCCAGCAAGCTCTCGACTCGCTGAAACAACTCTTAGCCAGCCCACCTCGTTGCCCCCGTGGCTCACGAGCCCATCCTCCTCTACATCTCGGCCACCTCGAAGGTGGTGAGCACCGCGCTCGTCGTCGAGAGAGAGGAGGAGGGGCACGCGCTCAAGGTGCAACGCCCGGTGTACTTCATCAGTGAGGTCCTCACCGATACCAAGACTCGCTACACACAGCTCGAAAACTTGTCCTTGTATGCGGCTGGCCGATCACCCGACGTAAGCTCAGACATTACTTCGACTCCCACCCGGTCACCGTCGTCTCCAAGTACCCTCTTGGAGAGGTCATCCGCAGCCCCGAGGTCACGGGCCGCATGGCTAAATGGGCGATCGAGCTCATGGGGACCGAAATCACCTATGCGCCCAGAGACGCCATCAAGTCTCAAGCCCTAACGGACTTTGTTGCAGAGTGGACCGAGATCGAGCAACCACCCAGGCCCAACGATATCGAGTACTGGATCCTGCACTTCGACGGATCGGTGAAAAAGTACGGAGCCGGCGTCGGCCTCGTCTTCACCTCTCCTAAGAAAGTGCGCATGAAGTATTCGATACGCCTACACTTCCCCGCCTCCAACAACGTGGCCGAGTACGAAGCGTTGGTGAATGGGCTGCGCATCGCGCGCGAACTCGGCATCCGGCACCTCGAGGTCGGGGGGACTCGAGCTCGCCAAGAACCAAGTCATGAAGAGGTCGATCGCGTCAACCCAAAGATGGTCGTGATACCACTAGAAGGTCCGCGAGCTCGAGGAGCACTTCCCACGGCCGGAGGTCAACCACGCCCACCGCAACCTCAACAATGACGCCGACGCCCCCGCTAAGCTCACATCGGATCGCCCGCCGGGTTCCCAGGAGTCTTCATGCACGAGCAACGAGGCCCTCGATGCGGCTCAAAGGGAGCTCGCTTTGGAGAGCGCGAGCTCAAATTCCCGGCGGACCCCATGGACGCCGATGTCCTCGGTCGGCCGAGCTCCCAATACGAAGGCTTGCTGCCTAGCCATGAGCTCTTGGCATGGGCTCTGGCCGGCTCGGGGCCGGATCAAGCTCGACCACCCCGGCTTCTGACGGGGCGAACCCGTTGCTACGATGGCTAAGAGGGTAAGCTCCCCGGGCGGGGAGGAGCCGCGATGACTAGCCCGAAGAGCTAAGACCTTTCCCCTCGTGGGAGAAGAGCTCTATCGGCGTGGGGCAAGCGAGTCCTTCCACGCATCACCTTCGAGCAAGGTGAAGAGCTCGTCAAAGAAATCCACGCGGCGACGGCCACCACGCAGCGGCGCGCGAGCTCTTGTCGAAAGCCTTTCGCAAGGCTTCTGCGGCCAACCGCCGTCCGCCGACGCCCACCCGTCCCGTCCGACGCCTGCGAGGGCTACCGGTTCTTCGCCGCGGCACGCACCTCCCCGCCCAATCCTTCAAACGATCCCACTCACTTGGCCATTTGCCGCCCGGGGCCTCGACATGGTGGGGCCATTCCGCAGGACGGCCGGAGGATACACACATCTCCTCGTTGCCATCGACAAGTTCTCCAAGTGGATTGAAGTCATGCCCATCGCGGGTGTCGGCCGAGGAGACCGTCAAGTTCTTCACCGGCATTATCCACCGCCCGGGGTCCCGAACTCGATCATCACCGACAATGGCACCAACCGTGGGAGAAGTCTTCATCGACCGTGCAGCGATCACGCATCCGCGCCGACACGGCCTCCGTCAGCCCACCCCGAACCAATGGATAGGTAGAACGAGCTAATGGCATGATCCCGCAGGCGTGAAGTCCCCGCATCTTCAAGAGGCTCGAAAAAGTACGCCCGTCGATGGCTCCGGGCCGAGCTCCCCGGTCGTGTGGAGTCTTCGCGACCACACCCGCCAGGCCACGGGGCGGACCCCCGTTCTTCCTTGTCTTTGGGTCCGAAGCGGTCCTCCCTACCAGAGCTCGAGTATGGCTCGCCCGAGCTCGGGGGCCGACGAGCACAACAACCAAGCACCGGCCGAAGACGCCGCCGATCAGCTCGACGAGGCTCGTGACATCGTGCTCGTTCACTTTCCCGCCTGGGTACCTACAATCCATGCGGCGCCACCACGAGCGACACGTCAAGGGCGGGCGGGCCGGCGTCGGCGACCATGTCCTGCGACGTCTCTGAGCTCGGCTGACAAACACAAGCTCCGGCGCCATGGGGGGCCCCTTCACCATCGACCAAGTGTTGAGGCCGAGGCACGTGCAAACTCAAGGACCATCGGGGACGAGTCCTCACCAACGCGTGGAACATCGAACGCCTACGCCGCTTTTACCCTTAAGATGTATTTCGAAACCTCATAGGCCGTAAGAGCTAGCTAGAACACCACCCGATGCAAAAACTTGTGCAAGCATCTCGAATTCATACATCAAGCTCAACCAAGACCGAGCAACGACAAGCCCTTGCCCCGACAAAGGCCTGCCCTTGCTCGTGGGCTACAAGGAATGGGGCGCACACCCCCATCGCTTTAACACACCAATTTTCGCAAAGCGCAGCCACGAGCTCGAGCTCGCAAATTCGCGCTCCTTTCCTTACACAACATCCTAAAATGACTAAGTAACGAGTCCATCAAGAAAAGAGCATGGCGCGATGGCCCAATCTCTCACACGCTCCGAGGCTAATGAGAAACAGCCCGCCATCCAACTCTCGAAGTCGAACTCGTGAAAAGTTGAAGTAAAGGTAAAAACACGATAAGGAAAGGAACAGAATTTTCATTAAGCACGAGCTCCCTTAAAGTTTTTACAATAATGCCTCGACTACGAGGACTTAGAAACTTACTACAAAAAAGAGGCTTGGCCTCGAGCTCCTACTTCTATGCAGACGGGGATCTTCATCCATCGCTCCAGTATGCAGGTGTCCGCCCGTGACTCCCGCCTGCTCGGCTGCCGACTTCTCCCAATAACGGGCTCTAGGACGCCGAGCTCCGGGTAGCAAGCTTGAAGAGTCTATTGCACAACTCCGCTGAGGCGACCTCGGGGGCAAGACTCTTCGCCGGTGTGGGGCGTCGCCGACGCCCCGGTGCCCACCCGGGCCTTCACCGCCCGACATCCATGCGCTGGTAGTGGTGAAGATGATTGTGAGCCTTGTGGACCACACGGCCGGGCGCCCTCCGTCACCTCGGCGCTGGATCCGCCGACACCCGCCACCGGATCCGCCATCTCCTCCACCCCGAGGACGCCGCACATGTCCCCGGCCGTTGCACGCAAGACCTTCGAACGCGCCGTGGAGCCCCCGCCTCCTCTCGCAGCCTTGGACGTGAGCCCGGAGATGCTCGAGCCCTCGCTTTGCATCAACGAGCTCGCCGGTGCGCCTGCTTCCAGGTCGCCCTCCTTCTCCCCGCAGCATCCGCCTGCGTGGCTGTGAGGGAGGCCCGGTGGAAGCCGCTCCCGGCCCTTGTCCCCGACATCCCGGCCGTCTTCGGGGACTTCTCCTTCTCCCCGCAAAACAAGAAGATGGTTCAAGACAAGAGTCACCACGGCTCAAAAAGCAAGTCAAGAAACATCGCCCGCTTACTCTACAAACCGAGTAGAGCTCCTGCTCGTTGCGCCGTGTTCTCCCGTTCGGCGTTGAGCCGGTCCCTCTCGCAATAGTCGCGTGGCAAGAGCACCACATTTCGGTGGCCTCGCGGCCATATGGCGAGGTCCCGCCGACGACGACGGCCGCCCCGACAACCAAAAAGCAAAAAAAGACGAAGTGTGGAAAGGATGCTCACCCCGAGCTCTCGGGCCGCGGTGCCGTGAGTCGCTTGGTGAGCTCGTCCTTGCTTTGGTGGAGTTGCTCGCGTTGAACCCCGGCGCCGAGCCGAGCTCTTTCTTCTCCAACGCCCGCCTGAGGGCCACGAGCTCCTCTTCCATCTTCCGGCGCCGCCGTCAGGGAGAGCCTCTCGAGCTCCCGTCGTAGCGATGCCCTCGCGAAGGGCAGCGCTCCACCCTCTCCCGCCGGCTCGAGCAGCGCTCCTCCGCTTCCTCCAAAGAAGACGGCGACCTCCGGGGCTCCGACCGCCCGCTGCTGGAATCGGCTTCCCGAGCTCTTGGCGATCCTTCGCACACAGTCCGTTAGACCTCACGACGAGGTTGCCGGCTTGAGGAAGGGCGCCGACAAGTGATTGTACCCCCCGGCAAAGATCTTGCACACTGGCCGAGAGCACGTCGTAAAGGTTGTGAAAACGTAAAACCCCGGGAAACCCGACGATGGTGATGAGTCCGCACCTTGGACAGCCGCCTGAGGCGTGGAAGGCGCCGTTCTGGAAGTCTCGATCTCCCCGCCGCCGGCCGGGCCGCCCTCGGTCGCAGGGCTTGACCGCACGCCACCGGGTCACCCACACATCCTCCGACTCGAGGGGGAACACCGATCGCCAAAACGAGGGAGGCTGCGCCACCTCCGCACGCCCCCCGACTGCAATTCTCGGCGGCGCCGTCTCCCCACGCGACGCCGGTGTGGGGTCTGTGGCGAGCACGCCTCAGCGTCCCATCATCGCCGGTCCGCTGGCCCGCTCCCCCCCCGTGTCGTCGCCGGAGATCTCGATCACCCGTGCTCACCCACGCCCCGAGCCGGGCGGGGGCGTCGGGCGCCCCGCGTAACGCCGGGCCGGCCCGACGAGACCCGCCGCGCCCGAGGCCGCCCCTCACGGCCTGGCCCGCACGCCGCGGGCCTCGCCCCCACTGGGGGACCGTACCGACAGGCTTGAGCTGAACAAGGCCCTTCGATGTCGCCGCGCCAGACGAGCTCGGTCGAGCGGCGCCCTTTGAACGGAATGCAGCGCCATCATCCGCGACCCCGCAGTCGCCAAGGCCTGCCGCCGCCGCCATCTCCTCGCACTCGAACTGGCGACCGCGATCCTCCCGCCAACTCGCCCCGGGCGGCCCCCGAGCTCAACAACACCACGCCGAGCTCGCGAGGCCGAGCTCGTTGTCGGCGGCCACCAAATTCGCCATGGCAGCCCCTAAGCTCGCCAACGCCGCACTTGAGTCGGGGCCCGAGCTCCTCGCTGAGGGCATCGACGAACCCGTCATCTCCGCATCCCGAGTCCACGCCGGGGCCCCGCTCCGCTTGACCGAGACGCCTCTGGTACACCGGGGCCGCCCGCAACACCGCTGAGAGCCTGCGCCGCGCAGCGCGTGACGCGCCATGTCGCGGCCACAACAGAGGAGAGAACTCACCGCTGGGCCGACACACCTTCCTCTTCCCAAGACCGCCCCTACACACCGTCCCTGGGGTCGCCCGCCCGAGGCACCCCGCCCCCGCGCCGGACGCCGGGGCGCGGCGCCGCCCCGAGGCGAGGGACGTGCACCGCTCCACCGATGGCACCTGGCCGGGCGGGCGCTGAGCTCAGGCCCGACGACGGCCCGACCTCCTCCGCCGAGGGCCTCGAGGATGATGGGGCGGGCTCCCGCTGCTCGACGCCGCATCCTCGCCTCGGCCGCGCGCCCACCACCGCCGACGAGCCTGCTCCCTCGAGCCCGATCGCCGCACCGGCATCGCTCTTTCGTGCAGGAGGATGCGCACCGAAGGACTTCACCCCGCCGACCCACGAGAACTCGAGCCGCCCTCATAGAACTCGAGACGACGAATGAACAACTGATAAGACTAAGGCACGAGCTCTACTACCCGCCGCGCTCTCCGTGTTAGGAAGAACTTGGGAGGCTCCCGACCCCTCACGCCCCGGGCTCGCCCTCCCACGGCCCATCCACCACTCCACCCGGGTCGACGGCTGGCTGGGACGATCTTGCCGTCCCCGGGAACGGCGTGAGCTCCTCCTTCATCTCCCGCACGCCAAGATGCCGCCGTGAGAGGCACCAATGCCTTCACAAGCCGCCCTCGATGATGTGGGTTCATCAAGCCAACCCGCTGGCCACGGAGCGCCTTCACCTTCAACGCCACCTCCTCCACCGCCCCTTGACGCGGCCGCGGGGACCTTCGCGCCATAGGTCGCTGTCGTCAATGTCCGCCCCAAACCTCGGCGCAGGGTGGTGGGGGTCGCTTCTGAGGTAGAACCACTCCTCCCTCCACCCAGTGGTTCGGCGGGGTCGGAAGTCACCCTTGGGGAAGAACCGCGACCTTGCCACCGCCGAAGTCGAGCATGACGCAGCGATGCCAGAACTCCGTCCCAGCCCCTCGGATCTTGGCGTAGATGAAGTGCTCCGAAGAGCTCCCGCTGGGGGAGAATCCCCAACCAGCCTTCTCGACGACAAGATCAAGAACGCCGAGAACAGCAGATGCCGCTCTCGGCGTCGATGCCGGTTTTTTGATGTCCCAGCATCCCGGCCAGTCGCGGAAGAAGTCGCCGCATGGGCACGCCGAGCCCCGCCATGGGAAGGCCACGAACGACACAACGATCCCCTGGCGATCCGGACGCCGTGGCGACGACGGCGGAATAATCCACTCGGGCCTCCGTCGCCGGGCACGGCATCCCGCCGACAAGGCAGCACCTCTCCAGCAGCGCGGGTCGGCCGCCGATCGCTGCCACGTGCCCATCTCACACTCCCGGCGGCGGGTTACCGCGGTGGGAGAGGCGGCGGGGGGCTTGGATCTAAACGGTGTGGTACGCTTCCTTTCTCTCTCTCTCTCTCTCTCTCTCTCTCGCCTTGGCTTGGCTCTCGCGTAGCGAGGGAGGGAAGGTGGATCCGTCCCCGATCCCCCGCCTATTTATAAGGCCTGGGACGCGGCGGAAGGCCGAGGCGAAACTGCTGGTGGGGCCCGCTCCGCGCCGCATCCCCGCAACGGCCGCCGCGACATCGGGCCAGCCAGCCGCCCACCGCGGGAGTCCAACGGTAAAAATCTTAACTGAAATATCCCAACGGCTATTTTATCGCGAGGTAAACGCCCGAGAGCTCGAAGCAACGGTTAGATTCCCCGAGCTCAACGAGTAGAGCTCGACGAACGGCGAGCTCACCGTCCGAGGGTTCAAGGCCGAGCTCGACACAAGCAGCCCGAGAGCCCCTGCGGACGCCCCGAGTAAGGAGCGCCACACGGAGGCGGCACCGACGGCCCGCGCCCGAGCTCGCGAAGAGACTCGAGGGCTTTCGCTTTGCGCGCCTCCAGGTCACCGAGAGCCACGAACCACCGGCCATCGGGCTAACACAGAGAGCGCCCGCCCCCGAGCCACGCCGGGGGCTCGAGACCGTGGATGTCGGGCTCGGAATTTGAGGTCGATCCGCCACCGATCGAACGAACGAGCTGACGAGCTCGGCCTCACCCGACAATCCGCTATTAGCTCAACGAGCACCGTGACCTCGGCCAACGAGGTAAGGACGGGTTTGAGCTCACCACCCTTGCACACGATTGCAAGAGGCATGGGTCTACGAGCCCACGTAAAACTCCAAAGAAGCCTCCTCGCGAGAACCCTCCGTCCTCACGAGCCTCGGGCTACACTCGCGGTGCGCCGTGCACACCCCGAGCGAAACTTAAAACCCCGCGAGCGAACACATTGCGTGAACAAGCATTTGAGGAAGATATCCTCTCCTCAAATACTGGGGCTACTATGGGGTTCGATATTTAGATACCCCCAACCAATCAAATTAAGGCCCCCGACACCATGTCTCGCTGACACCGCCAAGGAGCCTCCTCCGGGTCCCGCACAAGCTCCCCGAGCCACAGGGGACCCACGCCGAGGACGGCCATTACCGGTGATCCCCTCTCGCCACGACCAAACTCTCTCAAACTCGAGTCTCTCTGAGAGGAGACCCGCCTCCGTCCCCGCCGAGGTCCCAACCGAGAAACCCTGGCTGCATCCACGCGGCGCGAGCTCTCCAAACGGACCTCTTCCGCCTCTTGCTCGAGCTCGAGCTCGCCGAGCCGCACGACGGCGCCCTCCGACAACGAGCTCGTCCCCTTGGCGCCACGCGGAAGACCGGCAGTACGGAGTCGGCCAACCACCCCCTCGACGGGCACCGTAGCTATGCGAGGAACAAAGGACAAAGCCAGTGGCATTCCATCAGTCACCTCCATACCCCATCGACCCAACAAACGGCCACCACGCTGCACTCCCGTACAGACGACACGATGCGCGCACCTCATCCGCGGCATGGCCACGCCCACGACGACGAGACCGGTTCCAACTATGATTGGGGGACGCCACGACGCCCGACCTCCGCCCCGCATCAGGATTCGCGCCAGACGGGCGACGACCGATTCAAGAACCGGGCCGCCGAGAGCCTCGAAGAGAGCTCCCCGGCCAATCAACGAGCCTGCCTCGGAGCCCTCTCACCCACACCCGCTCTTAGTTCATTATTCCATCCACTCCCCGCCGACCCGTGAGAGCTCACGCGCGCCTCGCTCCCTTGTTACTATAAAAGGAGGGGTAGGGGGTCTGGCCGAGGCAGGACCAAGAAGAAAGCATTAGTCTTCGCCACTCATCCCACTCTTGATATTGGCACTTGCCTCAATCTTAGAGACTTGGGAGACCGATCCCCTCTCGCTTCACTTTGTACGCACCCCAGATGAGCGTTTGAGCTCTGATAGTGATCACACCGACTAGGGAGCCCGATC